>JASGXE010014713.1:0-11186 GCA_030068105.1 Sinentomon sp. SZTP_YWyxl
TGAGTGAAGGTGTTTTTTTTCAATTGTTTTTGTCTTTTTAGTCGAAAGTAAATTTTAGGTTGTGGGTTTTTGCCGAAAAGAAGGCATCATACCTTACGTCTTGTCTTGTGTTGTCTTGTCTTGTCACATCCACATCGAATGCGCCACGTGTATGGGCGCCTTTGTTCCGTTCAGCGTTCAGTGTTCAGCGAAATTCGTTCAGCGTTTTGGTCGTTCAGCGTTCAGCGTTCAGCGAAATCTGTTCAGTGTTTTAGTCTGAATTAGGCGTGGACTTCAGGCGGACTGTGTGGTGGTTTCAGTTTTCCTGTCCCTTTATGTTGGCTAGGTAGGAGAGAGTGTGGGACGATGCAATATCTCCAACAGCATTTCATGAGTCTCCTGTTTTTTTCCCTTTCTCAGCTTGCTATATCCAGCAACAATATTGGCTTCTGCTAAACCCACGCACATTTTGATGTTCAACATGGTTGACCATTGTCATTCCCACATCATTGGTTGGTGAAGGAATAAAGCCCATTGCTTCTTTTACCTGCCACATTTTGTTGTGTGGGAGGTTGATTTGAACCTATGTGATTTCATTGTGATTGTTTTTTTTAAATGAGGCCCATACATTGTTGAATTTATTTAGCTACCGATATGTAGAATTCATTACAAGAGCAAAACTGGAATGGCCTTTTAATTTTTTATTGTTGAGTGGCAGAGTGGCCTGAGTGGTTCTCCCTTTTCAAATCTTTGGGTTCCACCCCGCCCTGAAGATGGCCCTTTCTCACTGAGCTAGTCTGTGGCTTTCCCTTCTACCTATTTCTTATTCTGATAAATTCCAGAGGTCTACCATTTTACGGTATCCACGTAGGTCTTCTTCCGGTCTTTGTTGTATTGCCAGTGCTTTTCCGATTATCATCAACATGCAGTTAACTTAAACCCGATGACGATATTCTGAGGGTGAGACATCACTTTCAGATATCAAGGGGATTTCTTCTACCCCGACATGTGGTTATGATCTTTTTTTTTTTTTTTTTTTTTTCTAGTGTTTTTTTCTTTTAATGAATGAAATAATTGTTTGCAACATGTGAGGACAAAAGTTCCAATCACTCAGAATGCATTTATAAAGAAAGATGGAGACAAGAACAGATACCAAACAAGAGCAAACCCAAACTCACAGTTGTGTTATTATGCCTCCATGCAGCATTCCTCATTGGACGGTCAGCCAGGTTACAGAGCGCAACAGCATTCAGTGTTCATATTAGTACTTCTATGGTAAAGTCTGTTGTATCTAAGTTAGTTGGTCCCTTGACTCACTTAATAAACCAAATGTTTGTGACTGGCATATACCCGAGCAGGATGAAGATTGCTAAGGTCATACCCATATATAAAAAAGGCTCTCGAGTGGACCCCCTCAACTATGGACCCATCTCAATCTTGCCCACTATAAATAAAATTATTGAGAATCATATGTGATCGCTTGAGGGATTTTGTTGATTGCAATAATATTCTTCACAGCCAACAATTTGGTTTTGTACCTCAGAAATCCCCATCCTTAGCAGTGCTTTAGCCAGAAATTTCAGAGGGCAGGGCGCCTCACTGGAATGTGGGGCACCAAAGTCAACGACAGGGCAAGGCCCCCAATCCAAGGGCATACCGAAGGGGGTTACCGGAGGCGGACAGTCTTATGTAGGTAGTGAAGGGAATACCTAAATAGCTTCGTTGAGGGGGGCCACTTGTGGCCGTAGACCACCGAAGGGTGAATCGGGGTTTGTGGGCAGGGTTCCAATGTCAGCTTAAGGTACTAGGTGGGTAGGTTTGGGCCATTTTCACATCATCCGCTCCAGGGATGGGCAAGGTAGGGTACCTTAGAGGGGGGGTAAAGGGGTCTACGACGGGGGGGGGGGGGTAGGGCACCGAAAAAGCAGGGGGTCTGGGGGGCAGCAGCCCCCAGCATGGGGGTCTGGGGGGGTTTGGGGGACAGCGTCCCCCAAAAGCTGAAGCTTTTTTGAAAAATTAGGGGTCCTCAGATGCCATTTTACGACATTTCAGGTCCTTTTTTCCTTATCCTGGAGGGTTTGCAGTCGCAATAGATGGAGCAAGGAAATAACTGTCAGACACGACTTTCTGGATGAGTTTTTTTTCATTTTACCATTTTCTGTAAATCAAAACAGAAAGTACAAAAGAAACAGAATGTAGCTATTGAAGTCCTGGGGTGTGCAGGGCACACACCAGGACTTCGGCCAAGGGTCCCCTTGGAAAAAGGCTAGGGGGTAACATCGGCCGAAGGTCGAGGTTACCCCCCCTAGCCTTTTTCCAGCAGGGGAATCAAAACAGGAATTACAAAAGAAACAGAATGTTGCTATTGAAGTCCTTCCTGGTGTGTGCAGGACACACGAGGACTTTGGCCAAAGGTACCCTTGGAAAAAGGATGGGGGTAACCTGAGCCAAAGGCCGAGGTTACCCCCCTCTGGCCTTTTTGCGGCAGGGGAATCAAAAAGGAAGTAGGTACAAAAGAAACAGAATGTTGCTATTGAAGTCCTTCCTGGTGTGTTCAGGGCACACACCAGGAAGGACTTTGACAGCAACATTCTAGGGTGGGGGGTAGGGGGGGTAACCTCGGCCAAAGGCAGAGGTTACCCCCCCTGGCCTTTTTCCGGCAGGGGAATCAAAACAGAAAGTACAAAGAAACAATGTTGCTCCTATTGAAGTCCTAGTGTGTGCCCTGCACACACACCAGGACTCTTTTCCCACCTTTTTCCGACGGTACCCTTGGCCTTCGGCCAAGGGTACCGGCGGAAAAAGGCTGGGGGGGTAACCTCGGCCGACGGCCAGGGGGGGTAACCCCCCCTACCCCCCCCCTATGCTCAACCCTGATCCGCTCTCCAAAAAAGTGCAACTGGAAAGTCCTGCTGACGCTCCGGGTCATGTGCCTGACAGTGGTTTTGGTGACAGGGGTTACACCCACACACGTGCGACAATTTCTGTGGGAGGAAAACACTACCTGCCCATCTACACCACATTTTCTCCAATGGAGCCATTTTAATTCCCGGTAGCAATACTTTTTTTGTCTTTTGAAACCTAGTAACCTTTACCTTCTAATAGACCTTTTTTCATAACCTGGGCCTGCGAGTATGCCAATTCCAACTGCTAATTGCTCAATATTTGGGGTGTAGGTATGTAGTAAAGGTAAACATATACAGAATAAATAAAAATTAACACTTCAGATGTCCACCAGGTTTGATCTCAAGGTTTCAACTGGATTTTGTTGCCATTCATTCGCAGGCAGCGCCTTCGAGGCTGTAATGTGAAGCGAAATGTGTGTTTGAATTGCGGCATGCTCAGCGGTAGATAGCAACCTGTTGACCGCTTCTCGTGCCGGCGTTTGACCTCAAGGCGAAGGCGGGCTGACTTGTTCGGAATTCCTGAATTATCGCGCCCGCCGCGATTGCGTTCGTTGCCTTGTTCGCCAGGTGGAATACACGGTGTGCCGATGCTTGCTTGCGTCGTTGAACGTGTTCTTGGCACAGGTTTTGGTTCAGAACTAATTCACACTGGTTATAGGAAAGCCACACCCAGCATATCCAGAAAATTAATGTTTGGCATGCAATTTTAAACGGCTCAGACATCGGCCCGTTTTTTATTGAAGGCGAACCTCAATGGAGAACGGTACGTGCAGTTATTTCAGAGGAAGTGTTCCGAAGAGGGCACCACCAGATAATAGTTAATTATTGCTTCCTTCAACATGGTGGCGCACCTGCCCACTTCAGTGTCTTCGCCCGCAACTACACCTTAATGAGCAACTTCCAGGAAAGTAGATTAGCCGTGTAGGGCCGATGTCGTGGCCTCCGAGGTCACCAGACCTGTCTCCATATGGGGACACCTGAAATCAAACGTGTACCTACATACCCGGCTCGTGCAAACAACTTAGAAGAATGGGCGGCCATTTTGAGGATCTCAAATGCCATCACGCCTGCCATGATCAGCAATGTATTACAAGAACGGGACCAGCCGCGTGTCTACGATTGTGTACCTGCAGATGGAGCACATTTTGAGCTACCGAAACACGGAATCGGGCAGGACGATTATTCCATCTAATGTGGTGCACCCAGTACCTCATTGCAGTGACTGTCTGATTGCCGAACTCATATCAGATTTTCGACCGAGTTATGTTCCGCACTGGCTGTGACAAAAGCGAAAAACAATTTCATAAATGACCGGTAAATTCCTATTCGTTCTGTATAAGAGGGCAGTCACAGTCGATCAATCTCCATAATAGAGTTGGCTCACTAAATCCATAGGTAGCTTATTGGAGCTTTCAAATTAGGTTCTAGCTTTAGCAAAGTGGCAATCATCGATAGGTACATTGCTGCTGTCCAGAAGATGTCCACTCTGCTTGAAGGGATGATGCATAATGACATTCTTTCTTCTTGTGTCAGCTGCCTTATATACCTGCAAGAGGGAGTGATCATGGAGGGAGTGGGTGATCATCAAGAGGGAGTGGGTGATATGACAAGTGGGTGGGACTTAGAACTGGGTGAAGGGATTTTGACTCCTCCCAGTGACCAAGGCCAACAACATCTCTTTGAGGATAAAAGGAGACAGACAGAGGCAACCATGGTCATTCACTTGCAAGTGAGCAGAGGTCAGAAGTGCACGAATTTCTGGACGACAAGAGGGTGCCCATTTTGGGGAGGAGGGCGCACATTCAAGGCAGAAGGGCGCGCATTTAGGGCAGGAGGGCGTCTGTTCAGGGCAGGAGGGCGCCCCTTGTGAAGGCAGGGCGATGCGCCCTTCGCGCCCTTCACACCTAAGGGACTGCATAGCATTGCTGGATATTTATGCCCAACTTTTAAACAGCAAGGAGAGAGGACACACCACTTGCATGATGTCACTAGATCTTTCTAAAGCCTTTGATTCAGTGGATCATTCAATTTTACTTTGGAAGTTAGAGAGATATGGCATTCGTGGAACTGCACTGGATCTTTTGAAGAGTTATTTAACTGGAAGGCAGCAGTTTGTTGAATCCATGGGATGTAATTCCCCATACCATACTGTCACAAAGGGTGTTCCTCAAGGATCTGTTTTGGGACCTCTGCTTTTTATCCTTTATATTAATGACATTTTTTGTCTTCCGTTGAAGTCCAGAATTATAGTTTTTGCTGATGATATAACACTTTTGTCATCACATAGGGAGTTTTCAGTGGCTCGACTTCAGTTGTCCTCTGATATCAGCATTGTAGCTGATTACCTTGTTTCCAATAAGCTTCATTTAAATTTGGGCAAAACTAATTACTGTATTTTCGAGCCCAGTGTGCGGCCTGCTTTAAACAATGATGACAATTTGAGCCAAATATCCTTGCAGGGAGTGTCGAAAGCACGGTCTTCTTCGATTAAACTTCTTGGGCTCACCTTCGAAAACTCTCTCAGCTGGGACAGCCATATAAACAGCCTCATTGGGCATTTCAACTATCACATTTATCTTTTTAGGAAAACAAGGTACATTTTACCCAAGCAATTGATGAGAACAGTCTATTACTCCCTCATACACAGTAAATTAATTTATGGTATTGAGGTTTGGTCTGCTGCTAACGCTACCAGACTCTCTACGCTCTTTGTCAAACAAAAGACCATATTAAGGATTATGATGTTTGAGCCCCGAGATGCTCCTTCTTCCCCGTTATTCAAAAGCTTTGCAATTTCCTCTATTTATCACACCATTGCTTGTCGTTCTGCCTTACTAATATTCAAATTGTACCATAAAATTTTTTGTGTTGATGGTTTCCACTTAAAAATGCACTCTGTTCCTACAAGAGGTCTCGATCTTATCAAAGTTGAGGTTCCGTTGTTTAAATCATATGTCGGTAGGCAATCAACATTCTTCCGGGGGGTTCGCATGTGGAATCTACTCCCTTTGGATATTAAACTATCCCCAAATGCTCATTGCTTTTCAAACCGCGTGAGTAAACATTTAGGGAACTTACCGGTTTTTCAAGTTCGCGATTTACTTCTTAAAACGATAGCATGAAAATGTCGGCTCATAGATTTGTGGTTAGCCTGACATAATAAATCTGATGAGCAGTTTATCAATTATTGCCATAAACAGCCTAACTGCCTAGGTGTATCTTCTCAATCTTACTTCATGGTGGTTAAGGCCACAAGTAGCAAAAGCTACTTTCGCCTTCCCTTATTTGCTTGCACGCAAATGACACATGGTAGTATCAAAGAGTTAGGCAGAAATTTCTCCTCAGCCCCTTTGTTGATGCCAGACCTGAGACTAATAGGCAACTGGGAGGCCTATCTTTGCAGTACAACAACTGCTAAGACCATCTGATGTTCTAATCCACAAGATGTGCTTCATATACGAAGGGCAGTCAAAAAGTAACCTCCGTTTGTTCTTGGTGGTCTAACCGCTCCAGATAATAGAAACATCTCACTCATATCTTTGCCTCACTGCTTTTGCCAAAGTGTGTGCAAAATTTGATACCCTTGGCTCTCTTTGTTCATTCAGAACTGAGCTCTTTGTGGAGTCATTTTTTTTAACTGGCTGAAAAAACTGAAATTTTGCTGGCCAATGGCAAAGAGCCTCATGCAAATTTCTGTCACCCTGTAGCGAGAAAGCAGCTGAAATTCGCTGTTAACCATAAACACGCTTTGTGGGGATTCTGTGCTGTCAGTTCTGATTGGAAATAGTGGACATACCCCAGGTCCCCACCACCCAGGGGGCCACATGTTGGGCCCACGTGTGACAAAGTTTCCAATGCCATTTTCTGGGACAAGAACAGCTTGATTTTGTCTCTTTCTGTGCTCAAAGGCCATAGAATCGCCTGCTGTGATCTCTGTGTAAGGAAAATGATAAATTAAAATCAATTCCTGCGCACTTTTTCTGCCATTGGCTGAATCTTTCGGGAACGAATGAAATTCATCATCAACTGGAGCAACGTGCCTCTGCATTCAACACATGTTACTCGATGTGTTTTGGGGGAAAACAGGAGCGATATTCGAGTGTATCCTACTTGTTCCACTGGTGTGGCCACCAACGTTTCCTGGCTAATGCCCATTTTGGAAAATGCATCCCCTTGTCGCTTCTGCCCTTGGAAGACCGTCCTTAGGAGATCTATAAGTCAGTGGTTAAAGGAGGTGCAGGAAGAAACATCACACAGAACTGTAACAATGGGATACGAAGGTGGCACCTGTGCGCTGCAAAAGAGGATGAATGGGTAGAGATGTCAATGAATAAAAATTGAGAATTTATCGTGTTGGTTAGAAGCGAGAATGGAACGGAGGTTACTTTTTGACTGCCCCACGTAGGTAGTGGATTGTGCTGCAATGATGGGCAGTCCGGTTGGTGAGTAGGATGGTAGGTAGGTACCCCATAAACTTTTCAAATACGTCCTCAATTTCTCACCTTTTATGTTACCAACTTTGTTAGGCTTTTTTTGTAACTTCCTTCATTCTAATGGTGTACCTTTTTTCTTTCCAAACTTATGGTCGTGTTGCTACATGCACACTTCCTCCCATTTTACCTAGGATTAGGGTCTTTGCATGGATTTTGCTGTGGTTATTGTTAGTGCATTTTAACTCTGGACCAATTTTCAATGGACTACAACAAACTCTGCGAGGGAATGTATCATATGTTCGGATCCTTGTTCACTCATTTCAACTGAGCAAGTGTTGCATGGCGATTAACAACACGACTGTAAGTTAAATTCAACTGTTTACGAGGTAAATATTCTGGCTCTTGATTGTGTTTGACCTTATTTTCTGAGGGAGAATGAACTGAATATGAAAATCGATGTTGACAATAAATCTACCTCTTATTCATTGTTGAATTGAATCAAAATTATAATAAAAATTTGAGAAACCATAGAAAAAAAAAAGAACGTCGGCAAAGATGACCTGCTACACTCAGTAAAAGTTGGCAAAAATCACAAAGCGCTTCCACGCACAGTTGTGGTCATGTTTTTCTCAAATTCAGTCGCAGGCATAGGTATGTTATCTGGACATTTTCGAGTTGATCAGTTTCTCAGTTCGTTGGCTTGACATGACAATAGCCATGCGGAAAGAGGGCAACCGGCTGAACTGTCTGTTGAACCTCTTCTCTTCTTGTGCCTCAAACCAAAAACTTTTTCCTCGATATGCTGCTGCCCTAAAAGAATGCCAAACCCACCTTCATAGAGTGGAAGCAAACTTTGTCCAAAAACTCGCAATCAATGACACCATCTCTTCAAAACAATTTTGGAGATTCCATTCCAGCAAGACCTCCACCAAAAAATCACCTTTTAAGCTGCTTTTACCCACCGGCACGCAAGGTGAAGTTGGACGAATTGATGCCAAGCCCAGCACATTATTTGCAGTTGCACTTAAGAGCTACTTAGCCCCCTGTACACCCAGCGTGGCCCAACCTGGATGCTTTTTGCGTGATGCTGATATAATTTCGTTGGACTCTATTGTCAAAGCACTGAAATCCTCTAAGAACTCTACTTTCTGCACTATTGACTCTATCCCTATGACTTTTCTTAAGAACCATTGTGATGTTTTTCAAAAATACCTCTTTGTGCTTTTCTCGTTATCCTTGGTCCACAACACTATTCCCCCTGACTGGAAGATGAGCATCCTGAAACCTCTCCCCAAGGGTGGACTGGCACTGTCTTATTACTTCCTTCAGACCGATTAGCTTGATCAGTTCCTCTGCAAAGCTCATGGAAAAGATTGTTGCAGGTTACCTATACAGACTGCTTGAAGGACAGAAATTCTTCTTTCCTGGGCAGCATGGCTTCCGTTCCAAGTAGGTATTCATGCGAATCCCAGCTAACCGGTTTTGTACACGACTTATCGGCTGCACTTGGTGGATCTAAACAGGTTGATGCCATTTTCATAGATCTTGTTAAAGCTTTTGATAAAGTGTCCATATATCAATCCTCATTTCAAAACTTGCCAAGCTAAACATTCCAGAAAATCTCTTTGTGTGGCTTTCTAACTTTATCTCCGACCGATACTTCCAAGTCCTTGTGTGTGGTGAGTCTTCGGAACCCCTCGCACTATCCAGTGGAATACCACAAGGGTCAGTTTGTGGACCACTTCTTTTTCTCATTTACATAAACGACATGACAGGGAATGTTCGCTCTATAGTTAGGCTCTTTGCTGACGATGCGGTTATTTACCACATCATCGATTCACCCGATGATTCCGAAATCTTATGTCTGACATTGACAACATTTCCATGTGGTGTGTTGAAAATAGCATGGAGATTAATGTTGCCAAGACTTCTGTCATGTCCTTCAGTTGCACTCCTGCTCTGTGCTCAGACTACCTAGTCGAGGGTAAAGCTCTGTCAAGGCCATCATCAATCAAATACCTCGGTATCCTTTTCACATCAAAACTTAGTTGGAGTGAGCATATCTCTCAAATAGGCAAACGTGCCTCCATGCAACTGAAATTTCTCATCAGACATTATTTCTATGCATCCAGAAAGGTTAAATCAATTTTGTATTTCTCTACTGTGCGCTCAATCCTGGAATACTCCACAACAACTTGGGAGCCTTATCAACAATGTCATATTGAATCAATTGAAGCCGTTCAACGAAGAGCTGTGAGATTTGTAACAGGAAATTTCACCTTCCAATCTAGTGTTACACTGCTTCGGGAGGAGCTTGGTTGGGACACCCTTGAAGTGAGAAGGCAGCTGCATGGCATCACAGCTTTCAGGAAATGTATCCTCGGTGAGGGTGGGTGGGCCGGGGGGATTGCACCTTATCTCTCTCCCCAAACAACAATTCAACAAGGGCAGGGACCTGCGTTTCCTTCACCCCTCCTGTTTTATGTAAAAACGTGGATAGGTTTTCCTTCATAAACCGATACCTTTTCTTGTGGAACAAGCTCTTTATCTCCTCTGAAATGGTCCATTTACCTGAGGCAAAATTTCGGTCAATCATTAAGCCTAAACTCTGAAGCAATGGACGACCTGGCCGGGGTCCGGGGTTCGGTTCATATACACTATTCAGGTTGTGCTCCTACTTAGGCAAAACCCACATTCAGTGGTGGAACTGATGGAAATGGGCTGGAAGGATCTGCTTTCTTTAGTTTGTGCAAATGCTCGTTTTCGTATTGTTAATAACTTAATTGGTGGCCCACACAATTACAATAGAATGCCCCCTCACCCTCTGCCTCCTGGTTTTCCGGTGGAAAGAAAATGACAAGGACAAACAAAACACAATTTATTTGGCTATCATTAATTCACCACAATGACTTTTCCAAATTCAAATGAAAAAAAACTTTGGAAAACAAAACAAAAATGCGGGTTTTTCAGTTTTGCCCAGCCCGGTTTAAACCAGTTTAAACCCCAGGTTAAAACCGGGAGGTTTAAACGAACTCCTGCCTGCAACGAGGGCGAACCCTGGTTTTAAACTGCCTTGAAATGAAGCTGCGCTTAATTAAGTGGCAATGGGGAATGCGGCAGCCAGAGCATATCCATGGCAAGATGCGCATTCAGAACTCTGTGTCGTTGAGTTGCAGGTAAAATGATCGGCAGAATTTTTTCATTCACATGGAAAACAATTTTTTGTGAGCTGAATTGAAAAAAAAATTGAAAGACAAGTTTGTTGACATCTGTGCCCGAAGGCAGCACCACCCGCAAACAGGCGTTATGATTCAGATGCCATGATTCGTGTGGGGAGACAAAAAATTGCAAGGACCTGCTCACAAATGCCGGGAATGGAAATTAATCACCAACCCTCTCTTTAATGGTCAGACTACATCCAACAAAAGCACCTGGGCAACTCATGAAAGAAGAACCACAGAAAGATAACTTGCTTTTTCCGCATGTCGAGAGACGCGGCGAGCTATGGTACCACTCAGGCGCTGGACACTGTAGATGCAGCAGAACGAAAGATGAAGAAAGAAAGATGTGGGTGTAGAACACCCACATGCAGTTTTTGTCATTCAGCTGGAAGGAGCAGAGCCGGACAAGAATGGGCAGTGAGGACCTACACTGCTCCTTATTGCATGACCATCTGATTCCAGTAGGATCTGGGTGGCCTTGGCCAGTTGGATCCCTATACGGAAAATTCTATTTCAATCGAGACAATCGAGATTTCACAGTATTTGCTTCTGTTCTTACTATACCTACCATGTGGTTCTGTTTTCACTGGCTGCGTAATTTGATACCTGCATGAATTTGTTCAACCCAATGCGTGAAGTTTCTCGAG
>JASGXE010014714.1:0-12129 GCA_030068105.1 Sinentomon sp. SZTP_YWyxl
GCATCAGCTACAAAAAAATCACATGCCAGAAGTGCAGAACACGTTGCCTGGTGTTGCACGTTGTCGGTGGTGCATGTTTGCAAGATTTGAAAATTTTGGGGATAAATTTCCTCGCGCGGGGCAGTCCAGGGTCATTCACTCCAGTACGTGAAAGGAAGGATCAAGGAGTTGACCTGGGGAACAACTGGAATGGAGGTGTCCACGAATTTTGAAAAAATTGGCCCAGCAAAATGTGACAATCGCATCCTCCAATTTCACTGACAGCAGCTGAAAATAAAGGTGTGTGGAAGTGCAAATAGCGAACAATTTCGCATAACACGGTGAATTCAGAGACGGAGAAGTATGCACGCAGGGGAAACAGTCGAGGTCGCTCAGCCTCGCCGCGACTGCACGTTGGTCTAGTTTTAATATCAAAATAAAAGAAGCAAGTTAATTAACAACAAACTTTTCATTTCAAAGGTTACATACACAGGTTAAAGGAACACAATCACAATATTCTTATCCACTGCCTCCAATCTTGATCCAATTCTCTTCACAAAAGGGAAAGTCATTTCTCCTGGATTCACACTTCACTGCATGGACCCTCACACAGGAAGACTGACTTCTCCAAAATCTTGGAAGTCTCTGTCCTCCACTCCCTTCCACAGTGCAAATTTCTAAGATCTTTGGATCTGCTTCCTGAAACTAAATTCTGGACAAGTCTCCTCTTGGAAACAGGAAGCATCACCCTTCTGCAGTTACTCTTCCCTCCAGGTCTCAACCACAAAGCTCCAACCAGCTCCTTTCAAGGAAGCCTTTCTTCACCATCTGTTTGGTGAAGCAAACTGTCCCCTTCTCAAATAAGGGTACCAACCTGCCAAATCTGTTGGCACCAACCAACAACCAGCACTTGCTGGCAATATCTTTGAACAAGGTAACAAGAAACTTCCCTCCCACCCACCTAGAGGAATAGAAAAAGAAAGAAATTAGCACATTCAACACGCCTGCCGTTACAGTGTGTGCATGTTTTGTATCGGTGTGACTTTCGTTGTGTGCACATTTTGTTTTTGCGTTTGACTCGGAGTGTGCTTTGTCTCGATGTTAACAGACAGCAGTTCAAAATGCAGCATGCTTCTCCTGCAGTCCTGCATTCAGGCCAGGGCGAGTGCCTGCCTGCTGCCGGAGTGGGGGGGAGATTTTTTCATTGCTCTGTGGGGAGTGGAGTGGGAGGGCCGAAAGAGTTGCCTTGCATGGTGTCCGAGAACGGGCTGGGATTGACAGGATTGACCAGTGTGCACACAGGCTATAGGAGTGTGCAGAATCGAGCTCCAATTTCTTGAGAAATTGACTGGAGTGCTTTTGTTTGGTTACGGCTCTGCCGTTTTTTACCTACTGATATTGTGTGGAGTGCATTATTTAAAATAAATAAAATAAAAAATAAAATAAAAAAAATTCAGGAATCGGAATCGAATTTTGGAATCGGAATCGAGAAGTCCCGGAATCGGAATTCAGATTTCGAATCGGAATATCCAGTTTTTTGTTAGGTATCTCAAAACACACCCCCCGGGTGTGCAATTGCTGTTTTGTGGCATCAATTGCTGTTTTGTGGGGGTGTGCGATTCCATGTCGATTTCAAAAAACTCGATTCCAAGATGTGGTATTTCGATTCCGATTCCGGGGCCATCTCAATTCCGATTCCAATTCTCGATTCCGGGGCTATTCGATTCCGATTCTGGAAATCGATTCCTATTCCTGGTGAATCGGGATCAATTCTGCTCGATTCCGATTCCAGAGAATCGCACACTTAGAGGTGTGCTATTCACCAATGTGGGATGGGATTTCAACAAAATAGCAATTGATGCCACAAAACAGCAATCGCACACCCCGGGGGTGTGTTTTGAGAATTGAGATACCTAACAAAAACCTGGATAGGCCTATTTCGATTCTGGGGCCCGATTCCAAATCTCGTTTCCGATTCCAAAACTCGATTCCGATTCCTGAAATCGGAGCTCGATTCCGATTCTGCACACCCCTACTATTTTGTTGCAATCCCACCCCACGTTGGTGAATAGCACACCTCTAGGTGTGCGATTCTCTTGGAATCAGAATCGAGTGGAATCGGAATCGAGCTCGATTCACCAGGAATCGAAATCGATTTCCGGAATCGAAATTGATTTCCGGAATCGGAATCGAGTTAGTCCTGGAATCGGAATCGAGTTAGCCCCAGAATTGCTATCGGAATCGAGAATTGAAATCGAAATCTCGAAATCATAATAGAGTTTTTGGAATCTACATCATGGAATTGCACACCCCTCCTAACACAGGCCGTGTGGGTCTGGTCTGTGTTTGTGTGCATATGTGACTTCTGAATTGCCACTGATTTGCCAGGTCAAGCTTTTCGGCTTTCTGATGCTGTGAAACACATTGCTCCACTTGGATGTCGTGCAGCATACTTTATGGATGGCTGCATTCAAATGTGACATTGTTGTTCATTGCTGGCTGGTGCTGAAGAGTGAAGAAGCCAAGAAGCTGAAGTTGTGTGTAGAAGTGCTGAACTGCACTGCGAGATCTTTTTCCGTTTCCGTCCAGATTTACAAAAATCTACAATTTCCAGTTTTGCGTTGTGTTCGATCATCGTTGTTCCTGTTGCTGTTGGCTGAGTCCCGATGTATTCAGTGAATGAATTGATCACTCAATCTCACTGTCACTGTCATGAAATGTAATATAGGCTCACTTTACTGCACTATGTTGATTGCCATTGATCATTTCATTAATTTGATGACTCACGCAAAGCAGTATTCTCCAGAACAACACAAAACTACAAATTCTGGGGTGGGTTCAGCATTTTAGTCACACTCACTTTCATCAACTTAACCGAAGGCAACAAACTCAATTCCACATGGAACAATTTTTTCAAGAATAATCTTTCGACCAGAACCACAGCACACATCAATCCAGCACCGACCTCTCTCACCAGTCACCACCACCCCTCCCAATACAACCTCCACCACCTTCTCCACCCTGTGTGCAGCCTCCTTTCAACACACGAACTGCCATCTCAAAGGACCCTGCAAGATGATCTACAAGACTGCGGCAACCCCAGAGAAATTGAACCTTTAGCAGACTATCAATTCCATTCCATGTCGAGTTCTGGTTCTGGTTTTTATTTACCATGGGCAGAGTAGGTACAACCAACATACCATCTGAAAATGAGGGGGACAATAAAACACTCGAGCAATATCATAAAAAAAAACTTTAGGTACTCAAAACCCGTCCACCGCCCATTAGTTGTGTCGTCGTTGGTTCCACATGAAATGATATCTGCTTATCAAAAGGGCAGGTATCAAACGAAGGTTGACACACAACGCAAATATTAGGCACTCAAATTGGCCAGTAATACTAAGTTGTTAAAATAAATCCGAAAAATTATTATGTTTCACACCGATCACTATCCGGTGAAAGCTGTTATGATCGGGGGAACAAAGCAGGGCTTGCTCTGTTCCCAGTAGGTATGTCAGCCTAGGTGCTGTTTAGGATGGTGTAGTTTGTCGATTCTAAAACGGAATTGATATGCCTTACCTGCCAAGTATGTAGGTATAAAATGGGTGATTGCTAATATTTCTCTCTTTTTCTTTTTCCAAACTTGTGGTTGTGCTGCTTTTGCAACACTTACCATTGATTTTACCTAGGGTCAGAATTAACAACATGGTTTTAGATTTTTGCTATTACTTGCTGTTTCCGTGGTGCTTTCTATGCACTCTTGTGCATTTTGCTGCTTACTGGCTCAATTTCGCCAACTGATCGTTATGGGTGGCTGCTGCTTGGGCAATGTGCAACCGTAAGTTTGGTTCTTTGTACGTTATCATTTTTGTATGGAGTTGTTTTTCCTTGGAAAAATAAATGTGAATTTTCATGCTCTGTTAATCAAAATGGAATTTGAAATACCTAGGCCTACATACCCACTGAACAATATTTTTGTGATGAAATTTGGAAAATTCCTTGAACATGATAATAAAACAACACCAATAAAACATTTGAGTGAAAAAAAAATGTTGGAAAAAAAAGTAATTACCATTCACTATTACCATTCACATTACGACCCTGCCATTACAAAAGAACGTATCTCTACATACGTTCTTTTGGCTTGACAGGGCCCAAATGGTTTCTCTAAGTTGGTACTATATGGTAGAGTTGACTAAATTTTGATCGAACACTCCAGTAAAAAGTTTTTTCTTGGTAAAAGGACGCATCTTTATTTTTTTCAGACAATAAATCAAGGTAAAAGATCGCATCTTCAAAAGTGAAGCACAAAATTCAAAAATAACCCTCAGTCTTCCAAGCCGAACGAACGCATTTTGAGTTGCAACCTTTTACATAGACTTTTCCTCACATTTTTTTTTTTAAAAAAGTGTCAAGGTAAAAGAACTCATCTCTGTTTTTCGGAAAAATGCATGCTCAGAAGGACACATTTTTGCATAAGTTCTTTTACGCAGCAATTCTGAGTCATTTTTTCCAAGCATTTGTCAATGCAAAAGGACGTATATCGAATTTTAAATGGATATTCCTTTGGTGCGCACGCACACATCTCCAGAAACGTCTTTTGACCTTGATCACCGATTCCTCTACGTCGCTTCTAAAAGTCATGCCTTTCCAGGCCTTTTGTCAATGCAAAAGGACGTATCTTTTTTCTTGCATAGGCCTATATCGTGCAAATAAAATTAAATTAAACTAATTACATTTTTCTTCTATTTTTTAATTTAACAAATTGTTCCATTTTTATTTGCAAAAGAGAACCAATTTTATTCAATTGTTTTTCAACATGTGAGTTTTAAAATATTTTGCGAAATTTGCACTGATTTCTCAATGCAAGGGCTTTATCATGGTCTTTTTGATGTTCTAAATTTTTATTTCCAAAATTAGACTTTCCAAATCTTTTTGAAATTTGACACACCGAATGGCGAATACACACTTGACTTTTCCTGATCTTTGGTGGTCCATTTCCCCAACAAGGGTAACCTCTTTAATTTGAGTAACAAAAAATAAAATAGCCGAAAAATAAGTCAAAATTATGCAGTTGAAAGGATGGATTGGATAAGGGCATTTTTCTCGTGAGTATATGGCCCTGGGACTATAGAAACGAAGGGCCTTTCCAAGTCCTTTCCAAGTCGCATTAGGAAAAAAGCAGAGAAGGGCAGATATGGTGGTGGTAATGCACATCTTTTGAATCTCTTGCAATGGTTTTATCGGAGAAGGACATTTTTTCTAATCAGTAGGTACTTTTCTTTTCACATGCTATTCTTTTTGGCATGGATAAGGGCATATCTGGATTTTGGCTCTTTTTTTTTCTATCTTGTTGAGAATGATTGGACGTGGATTTGGGCAGATCGAAATTTCCATCACAAAATGACAAATATGTCGCAAAATAGGTGAAGAATGGCAAAAGGCATGGTTTTGTCATATTTTGTCTTCTTTTGATGTACGAAACTGTGCGGAGATGGGGATAAAAATGGCAAAATTATTGGAACTTCGTGCATCCTTCCATGCGGAAACGCAAAACAAAAATCGAATAGGACATGCGGTCTTGAATAGGGACTGGAAAGCAACAAAAGTTATATGGATGATCTCTCCTCCAGGTTTGCTCCTCTAATACAAAAACACAAAATTGTGTTATTGAAAAGTACCAAAATCCGACTTCTGCCCTCATCGATTCAAGGCCATCATTAGCCCCTATTGCCACAATTTTGAGGAGATCCAATTTGTCCATGGGGGAAGAAGGAAGGTAACTTCTCGGCTAATTTATATTGATTTCAATAAAATTTGGAAAACATTATCTGTGCAGGTCTATGACTGCTGTGAGAATCATTGGAGTTGCAACAGCATTGTTAGTAAATAAAAAATCTGGACTTTGCAGCTTCATTTCGTAGCATTTCAAGTAAAAATTTCAAGTAAAGCATTTCAAGTAAAAAAAGTCAATGTGTCATGCCCTCCCATTAAAATTATTTTTTATTGAAAACTGCCCTACCCAACTATCTAAATATTTTGAATGATTTCATTTTCAATCGATGGAAAACTCAAAAGATTAAAAAATTGATTTAGAACAGCCGAGACTGTCGTCACAGTCAGAATTTAGAGGAAAAAGCAAGTTACGTCCTTCTTCCGTGACAACTTTTCTAAAGCAGAGCAATTTACGTCCTTCTTCCTTGATAACTGATAAATAAATTGAGGACTTGAACATTGTATCTCAACATACGTTCTTTTACCCTGATCACTTGATGAATTTTTGCTCTTGCAAAAGAACGCATAAGCTTATTTTTGCAAAACAGTTAGTTTTTTGGAATATTTTGCACATCCAATCGACAGAGCAACCCATTTCACATAATAAGCACCTAAAACAATTTTGCAAATCGAAGTTGTGAAAAAACTGGACCACTTTTACTGAAAAAAATTTTCTTTTACATTTTCCCGAAATCACAAAAATTGAAGATGCGTCCTTTTGCCTTGACAGGGTCGATTTGGTAATTACCATATCAGTATCATTCCGTCTCTTTTATCGTTCGACGTGTTCTGTGTTTTTTTTTTTCGTTTCTCCATCTGGTAGCTCTAAAGATTGGCACACCAAACTGCCCAAATCGATCAGCGAGTGACGACTGACGACATCCAAGTCGATTTGGTAATTACCATATCAGTATCATTCCGTCTCTTTTATTGTTCGACGTGTTCTGTGTTTTTTTTTTTTTTCGTTTCTTCATCTGATAGCTCTAAAGATTGGCACACCAAACTGCCCAAATCGATCAGCGAGTGACGACTGACGACTTCCTAGTTGATTCCTCCGGCAGCTGTGTGTGTGTACAGATGGGGCCACCCAAATGTGACAGCGGCATTTTTTCTGCGGAGCCCTGTGTTCGCACCTTCCATTGTTTTCCAGGCTGATTATTTTCCAGGCAGTCAATCTTTTAAAAAACTCAGTTTTCACTTTTTTGCACGTGTTTGTTTCTCGGTATAGGCCAATGCAAGTTGGCCTTCCCATGTGGCAAGCTGGGCTTCCCTGCCGACGAAGCTGTTCCATGCACATTCGTTCGCGAAGTGCAGCGATAAGGTGCGGCTGATTTACAGATATTAATGCAATTAAAAATAGCGTTGTTGAATATCAGGGAAGAGCGGGCCAGTCGGTGCAGCGAACGGATATCCCCTGGCAAGCATAGTGTTGAAGTGATTTTGGACTAAGAAAAATGCCTCGATGTCGTGCAGTCGTCCCCTTTCTGCAAGTTGGGATGTTTCTCAAGCAGGCAAACAAATGGAGAGATTTGGACAGCTACAGGCCTACGGAGGACAACGATCATCCAGCTCGCCACCAGATTCCACAACGATCCTGCCAGTTTTTTGGCAGGCCAGGCTTCGCCCCGCGGAACAAGGCAGGTTACAATAATGACGAGCAAGACGGAGCTATCGTTTAGTTCGCCAATGCGGAGCACGGGAGAGGGGTCCTTGACAACGGGGCGTGACGGGGGGGACGGCCCTCACGTCCCTTATTGGGGCCTGGGTTCTTGGATACTCCCCTGTGCCCGTCAGGATCCAGTGTTTCCCAATCCACTTCCGCAATTTCCATGCAATTTTCCGCAAATGTCCGCATCTCTGATTGGATGTTAGGAATTCAAGCCAATTTCAACATTGAATTTTCGAAACTGAACCTGCCCGAACCAAACCTGACCAAACCTAACCCTCTTGCGACCTCAGGAAGAGTTGCGAAGCGGTGGCAAACATGCCAAATGGCAAAAAGCGGTGGCAAGGCAAAAATCCCAAAATTTATGAAGTCACAATTTTAGATCACGGTATTTTTACGCCCGTCAGCGCGCCAGGACTCCCACGCACGCACGCCACGCTTAGCTGTCGAAGATTGGGCACGTCTGACATGCCTCAATTGTCATGCCGTGGGAAACAGACCTGACGCACGCCAGCCGATTCATTCCGGCAAATTGAAGCGCTCGATTTCAGAATTCCCCGGGGGTCATGAACTCGCGCAGCAAACAACGAAAGCGGCGGCCCTTGCCACGGCGAGTAAACATACGCCTCAGGCAGATGGGTCGCCCGAAAAGCCGGGACCTGTCACAATTGGTTGGCCCCCTCTGTACATGGAAGGATAAAGTCAATGACGTACGTAAGTCAATGACGTACGTAAGTCAATGACAAATGTACCCACCAACCTATTTTCATGTTTTTTTTTTTGTTTTAATGTCATATCATTTTGTGATTTATTGAACAAATTGTCAGGACGTGTTTCAAATTGTTTCATGTTTAAAAACACAACACCAACAGCCGAAGTGCTGCTGCCAAAAACCTATTCTGTACCTACATCAAAAGCGATAAAGCCATGCATTTCATTTAACAACACAACAGCCGAAGTGCTGCTGCCAAAACCTATTCTGTAGGTACCTACATCAAAAGCGATAAAGCCATGCGTTTCATTTAACAACACAACAGCCGAACTGCTGCTGCCAAAACCTATTCTGTAGGTACCTACATCAAAAGCGATAAAGCCATGCGTTTCATTTAACAACACAACAGCCGAAGTGCTGCTGCCAAAACCTATTCTGTAGGTACCTACATCAAAAGCGATAAAGCCATGCGTTTCATTTAACAACACGACAGCCGAAGTGCTGCTGCCAAAAACCTATTCTGTAGGTACCTACATCAAAAGCGATAAAGCCATGCGTTTCATTTAACAACACGACAGCCGAACTGCTGCTGCCAAAACCTATTCTGTAGGTACCTACATCAAAAGCGATAAAGCCATGCGTTTCATTTAACAACACGACAGCCGAAGTGCTGCTGCCAAAAACCTATTCTGTACCTGCATCAAAAGCGATAAAGCCATGCCCATGTAGACAATTACGTGTATAACACTGCCGAATTTTCATCTTACGTGTTATCCATGTGCTTCACACGTGGATTGGATATTGTCCACATTTTCCCGTGTCCATCACGTGTTTAAAACGGTGGGTAATGCAATGCACGTGGAAAAATTAACGTGTCAAATTCATGCTATTTCCATTGTGGTGCCCCTGTGTACGATCGTTTCAACAGATGGCAGCATTTGCAAAAAATGAGAACAGCTTTGAAATATCGAGTTTTTCATTGTGTTCAGGACATTTTTTGGTTTCTGGTTTTTTTTTCCCCCAATAATTGCAAATGATCGGACCGAAATGTTCATGATTGTCAGACTCTTTCGGATGCAGCGACGAGTGTATGAGAGACAGAGGCTCCGGGGGACAGAGGGAGAAATGCAAGCAGGCAATGGGCTGGAGGACAGATCCAATAATTTTCAGCTCCGCATCAAGAAGCTGTTCTGAATGTGATGGCTGTTTCTGTTTCTGAATGTGATTTGTAAATTTCTTGTATCTCTTCGGGAAATATAACAAAAAAAAACAGAAGACAGAAACAGAAACACGTGTTATAAACGTGACAGTAACACTGCATTACACGTGAAACAAACTATGCTCTTGACACCACATTTGCACTTATTAGCCTACACCAGAGTGTTTTCCTTCCACGTGTAATTCACGCATTTGTCTACCTGGGTGTGCTATCGCAAAGTGCTTTCAGGATGATGATTGAAAATTCATGAAAAGGGACCAATGAAAGCTTCCTGAAATTGAATCTTAAATGCACGGATTGCATGGTGCCAAGTCACAACGAAAAATTAACTAGATACTGGCCACTGGGTCAGATAATTGGAGATTCCATGATCAAGCATTCAAACTCTCAATCAATAGCTGGAGCAGAATTCCGCTGCCTTCCTGGGGCCACTGTTTCAAGGATATCCTCCTCATTGAAGGCCATTCCAATTTCCCAAGGCCAAAGTTACTAGTCCATTCTCTTTCATGTGTCATGTGGGCATTAATGATCTTCTCAGTGGTGCATCACTGGAAATTGTTCTCCGTGGCCTCTCAGATCTCTTTCAGAGTTGCAGCACCCAATTTCCTGATGCCCGGTTGATTTTTTCTGCCACCATTGCTAACGATCGTGTTCCTCTGAAATCTCTCTATCTCTTCAATTCCAGGATTGCTGCACTCTGCCACCAGCCCAGCTTGGCAACTCATTTCTGGAATCTAAATGTTGGCTCCCTGCTACCTAACTTTCTTGCTAGAAATCGCCTGCACCTCAATATGGCGTTGCCTGCACGATGGCGTTGCCTCAATATGGCCTGCACCTCAATATGGGGTTCTCGGGAATCTGTTTCGTGTTTCACAGCATCTGCCAGCCTTTCTCCACCTCGCTGTTGGGAAACTGCCCACACTCATTCCAAAAACATCCTACTTAGCGCATAAGAAACCTAAATCTCATCCCTCTTTTTCGTCTCTCGCTATCCTGTATAATTTATCATGGATTCCTTTCTGGAATTCTCTATCCTGCAGGAGAATCGCTATTTGAATTTTGACAGTCCTGTAGGTATGCAGCAGGCATCAGCCAAGACTAACTCTCTCAAGTCCTTTCTCTCTGTACTTCAATTAAACTGCCGCAGCATTCGCAACAAATCAAACGAGCTCACTACTCGTTCTTGAAATGCATGATCCCGACATTTTGGTTCTCTCAGAAACTTCGCTTGACGACAGCATTGGCACCCATGAATTCCTTCCAGCATCTTCCACTGTGTACCGCAGGGATTGATGCAGATTTGGCTGTGGTGTCTTAATTGCGATACGGTGCTCACTCATTTCTTACCTACCTTATGTAGGTACCAATACTAGTTCTTCACAGGAATTTCTTTTTGTTCCCTCACTCTGAAATCATTAGGTGAACCTTCTATGTTGTCGGTGGCTACCGTCCTCCAGATTCCTCTCCTGAGATATTCCATGAAATAACCACTCAGTTAGTCAACCTTAATTTGTTTGCCGATTTGATGTCTTAATTGCGAACGGTGCTCACTCATTTCTTCCCTTACGTACCTATACTAGTTCTTCACAGGAATTTATTTTTGTTCCCTCACTCTGAAATCATTAGGTGAACCGTTCTATGTTGTTGGTGGCTACCGTCCTCCAGATTCCTCTCCTGAGATAGGTACCTATTCCATGAAATAACCTAGTTAGTTAACCTTATTTTGTTTGCCGATTTGATGACTCCCTTGCTCATTGCTAGTGATTTCAATCTTCCAAATTTGAATTGGGATACTCTTTTTCCCCCGAGCCCAATTGCTGTTATGGTCTCTGTCAATCGAGCTGCTACCGATTTCTGTTTTGACTTTGGCCTTGATCAATTAATTGGTCAAGGTTCCTACTCGTCCTGTTTCTAACTCTACCTATCTTGGACATTTTTCTCATGCAGCCTGTCCACATTTTAAATTCCATTTCTGTGGAAACAGGCATAATAAGTGATCACTTGGCTGTTCTGCTCATTTTGAACCTGTCAGTCCCACCTCATGATTTAGTGCCGCCTGTCCTGATCAGAGACTTCAAGCGAATGGACAGTGTTTGTCTTTCTGAATTTCTGCTCAGATCATTTCCCTCTTTTCGTGATAGGTACCTAGCGTATATGGACTCATCCATCAACCTACATTGGTACGATTTTGAGTCCATACCTAATTCACCATGGCATCAGTCAGTTTGTGCCTACTCACCTCATTAGGCCCAGAAGCAATAATTCCTTCTCCTTCATTTACCCCCCGCTTATTCGCCAGCTTTCTCGTCATTGCAGAAAATACTGCAAATTTTGCCACTATTCTGAGCTTCACTCAAGAATCTATGATTCTCTGTTCCGACCTCGCTGCTGCAAAACTACACCATGAAAATCACCTCCTTTCTAATCTTTCTCTCAGGCCCGGCTCATGCAACTCCAACTCCCGTGGAACCTTGCAAAATGCCTGGAAGCAGGTAAATAATGGGTTCCGTGTTTCAGTTTGTATCTCGTCTTTAAACCTTCAAGATGGCCTAGCAAGTTCACCATCCGAAAAGATTGAGGCATTTGCCCATCAGTTTTCTTCCACTTATTCTGCTGCCACTTTAGATAATTCTGCCTTTCCACTCCAGCCACTTCCATTTCTCCGAAACCGTATCCAACTTTCTCGATAACCATTTCTTCTATATCATCTGCTATTCGGAAATCTAAATCATCATCTTCTGGTCCTGATGGAATTCTGTGATCTCTTTTGAAATCTTT
>JASGXE010014715.1:0-13427 GCA_030068105.1 Sinentomon sp. SZTP_YWyxl
ACAATCTTTGAAAATACCTGGCAGGAACCCGGAATTTTGTGACACCGAAACTTAGCACTTTTGTTCCTCAAACGGTTTTAAAAGTTTTACCCGACGAAAGGTTGGGATCATTATACATGTGTGGAAGCGCTCATTTTTCAGCTTTGCACCATAGGAAACTACATCAAAATCCGTCGCTTTGTTCGGGAGAAATTTAACTTTTGTGGGCATGGCACAGCTCTGATTCTCGCGCTGGAGGAGCAAGAGAATGAGCAACCCGGTGGAGCAAGCTCAGTGATGTGCATCGTCGCTCTCTTCTGTGGTCTCTCTTTGAATTTGCTCCGTGTTTTCGCTGCTCTGAGCTGTCTCCATTCAAATGCGCGCAACCATTTGTATTCTACTGGCCATGCTAACACCTAACTTCGCTTTTGCACCAGAATCAAATTTATGCTCGTCGCGTCAAAAAGCAGTAAATTTTTACTGCCATAATTTTAAAAAGTCTTTACATCTTGGAAATACCTCAAAATAGACCAATTTTGACCATTCTAGCCAATTTGGGACACTTTTTACATAAGTATGCAAATTTTAACCTTCCGTGTTGTTCCCAAGCTGAGTTATAGCATTCGAAAGTTTGCCGAACATGAAAAATCTTAGTTCCGAGTAAATTGAAGATTGATGAACGGAATAGCGTAAAAATTCATCGAGATGCCTTCGCATTTCGGTCCGTAACTTCTAAACCACATGAAATTTCAAAAAACTGTTTGCACCACTGGAATCAGCACATTTTCGTGCATAAACCCACCTAAAAATCCAAAAATGTCATTTTGACCCATTTTTCAACTATCCGAAGGTACCTCCCCCCTGAAAGTTCGTTTAATCAACTTTTTGCAAGAATCTCTGTCAGCTTTTGAGCTCAGCATAGCCTCACCTCATGGTACACAACACAATAGGTAAATGTCGATTTGAGAAAATAATTTAGTTGCAATTTCAAATGCCCGTCAAAACAAGAAGGATGCCCAGTTCACGGATGCTTCATTGTCTCAAAAGGCAGACAATTATCTCTCAAGCCAGGAAATACGAATTCCGATTTTACTCAAGCCGGAAATACGAATTCCGATTTTAACATGATCAGACACTTTTTTGGAAAACGGAAATTCGCTCCTGCAGGAATTAAAAGGATTTTCCAAACACAGAACAAATCAGTGAGAAATGCATGCACTTCCCACCCAATTAAGCCAGATTTTTCCAATCATGTCACTAAATGCCATCAATTTAATGTTTCCAAACACTTTCGTGCAAAAAAACTAGCAAATGAGAAAAACTGTGAAAATTCAAAAATGCACCAATAATACAAAGCGGTTGCATGCAAATTTGAATTCTACAGGCTTTTTCAAAGCAGAATCTCTGATTTTTCTAAAAATAATGTCCGTTATCGGCCACGAAAGTGCAAAAATCACGGCTATTTTTTTCCAAAAATAAAATTCCGGATTTGGTGAAACAACGAAAAGTGATCTGTAGTGTGCGAAGCTGGAAAAACCCGGGTTCAATCGGTTAAAGCTCAATCAGCTGGTGCATATGACCAGGTACTCTTGTTGTAACCAAAATCATGAAACTGTGAGAACAAGTTGAATCTCTTCTTTTGCCCCAAGTTCAACAATTCCTTGTGCCTGAGATTCCAAGAGAACACAACTAATGTGCCCTTCAGCAAGCAGCTCAATTGAGGAAGACCTCACTTTAGCCATTGTTGACCCACCTCAGATGGCATGTTTGAAAACAAAATCAGTTAACCTGACATCTTTCATTTTTACATTGGCATTTCAAGCAGATCAATATGCCTGGCGCTGGCAATTGTTACAAAATTATCATATGTCATTAAAATGACGGCATCATCATATCAATGTTGGACAAGAGCAGGCCTTTTCAGAGGTGAAAAAAAATTAGAATTTTATGTTAAAACCTCTTGGGTCCACGTGACTGCGCCCGTGATCTACTGTTATCATTGTCCTCATCAGAATCAACAATCGATTTCCTCTCTTCAATATCAGAAGCAGAATGAGACCTCGATCTTGACCTGCTTCTAACGGAACCACGTGGCGACCTAGATCCACGTGAAGATTTCCTGCTTCCCACTGAACGCAATGATCCGGCAGATCTGCTCCGGCTCCTTGATCTTGAGCCAGACTGACTTCTCGATCGAGAACGACTTCCGGAGCCACGGCTTCCAACAGAACCGCTCCGTGAACGTGACACTCGACTCCCTGCAGATCTGCTTCTTGAATGTGAACGACTTCTGGAGCCACCACTTTTCATGGAGCCCGCAGGAGACCGTGAGCGACTTCTAGAGCCACCACTTTTAACAGATCCTCCGGCCGACTGTGAACGACCTCTGGAACCACCACTTTTTACAGAGCCTCCATGGGATCGTGAACGACTTCTGGAACCACCACTTTTAATAGAGGCTCCACGGGAACGTGAACGACTTCTGGAACCACCACTTTTAACAGAGCCTCCACGGGAACGTGACCGACTTCTGGAACCACCACTTTTAACAGATCCTCCAGCCGACTGTGAACGACTTCTGGAACCACCACCTTTAACAGAACCTCCACGGGAACGTGAACGACTTCTGGAACCACCGCTTTTTACAGAGCCTTCACGGGAACGTGAACGACTTCTGGAACCACCACTCTTAACAGAACCTCCACGGGATCGTGAACGACTTCTGGAAGAACCTCTGCTTGGGTCTCTTGAAAGATGATTCTCAGACTTCCCACTTTTATGAGAACCGTGGCTTCCTTGAGAGGCCCTGCTGGCAGCTCTTGTAGGGCTGCGCGATCTTGAGCGAGATTTCACATGTGCAGGTGATTTTGTCCTAACAGGACTCACTGATGGGGAACCAGATCTCGCAGAAACATTACTTGGACTCCTCGATTTCACAGAAGTACGGCTGGCCATTGACCCTCGATCACTTCCTAGGGACTTTGACCTTCTCGAACCACGGCTCGAAGATCTTCTTGGAGAACCGGGCAAATTAACTCCCTCTTGGCTTCCAGATATTGACTTTGCAGACTGCATACTCGTCACAGATTCCCTGCTTCGTGACCTCTCCCTTGTTTCTGGGCTTCTATTTTGACGAGATGCATGGCTGTGATCGCTCACACGACTTCCTGACCTTGACCTTCTCCCTGCCGCAGAATCACGTGAAGGTGACCGAGAAGCCTGACTTCCTGAGTGTCTGGATGCATGGCTT
The DNA here is from genome assembly GCA_030068105.1 of Sinentomon sp. SZTP_YWyxl. Taxonomy (NCBI): domain Eukaryota; kingdom Metazoa; phylum Arthropoda; class Protura; order Sinentomata; family Sinentomidae; genus Sinentomon; species Sinentomon sp. SZTP_YWyxl. The sequence goes on from JASGXE010014715.1 coordinate 3,230, forward strand.
CTGATGGATTCATTGCCTGCAGAAATGGCTGACCGGTTGCTGACAACAGATTCCCTGGAATGGGACCGCGACCTGTTTGCCAATGATGGGTTGCCCGTAAGTGGACGATCATCGTCAGCCATGGCAACTGAAGCAGCAGAACCTCTGCTGGTTGGTCTAACTGGACTGCCACTTCGTGATCTAACGGAGCCAATGCTTGCAGCAGATGCTGACCTGCCTGGACTAGGGCTGTGTGCACGACCTGAAATCCTGCTTTGGACAGATGCACGACTTTCTGATCGATGTGGGCTTGCAGCTGACCCTCTGCTTACTGATCTGACTGGGCTGCCAATCGAGGACCTTGCAGAATGTGCACTCCTGGATCGGCTTGGGCTTTGACTGGCAGATCTCACACTTGCCCTGCTTTGTTGAGCCGCTGATCCGATGGAATATGGTGAGTGGGATCTTGTTGGACTGAAGGGCTGGTTCCGATCAGGGCTTTGACTGTTTATAGATGCCTGGCTGTCAGGCCTTGATCTGTCAGATGGACTACCCGAACGACTCCTTCTTCCACCAGACTCCTCTGATCGGTTATCCGATTGACATTTTACTCTCAGGCCTTTCAGTTGAATCAGACTTCTCAAGCTTCTGAAGTTCGTCAAAGGAAATGTCAAGGGAACTGTGATTGCCTGACGTGTCCATTGCACTACTGTCATCGACATTCTCATCTGGCATCACAAATTGGTGGTCATAATTGCCCAGGGAGGTGATCCTCGTTTCCTCCTGGTGATGAAGGGGTTGCATTGCTAGTCACATCTAGCAAGAAAAGAGAAAAAAAAAAATATAAAAGAAGTCGAGAAGAATCAGCAAGCCCACAAATTAAAATAAACAGGTGTACCTTTACAGGGCAGCCCAAAATGCCCAGATCAAGAGTCAGCAATTAGGCATTTTCTTCGAGCATGCAACTTTCTGATGTTGACCTGAAAACTGCCAGGATGCCCGAAACCCGAATCTCATCGGCACTGCAGTTGTCATGTAGCCTATGATTTTTTTTATCTTTCCCACACTGAAAAACAACTGCAAAGGGCAGAAATTCCCAAGCAGATGAGGCTACAAGTTGTAGTGGTTGTGGTGATAAGCAGGATAGCCACAGGAATTTTAAATTTAAATCAGGGTTCTCCACTCAATTTTTCTCAAATTCCCTGATTTTCCCCGACCAAAATCCAAAATTTTCCATTTACCCTTTGAAGCGACACAATAATGATAAAATCAACTAGCAAAACAAGAAAAAAAATTACAAAAGTAGAACGGTGTCGCACTTGTTTGGTGCTTGTTTAAATTGTAAAAATGTTAAAAATTGCAAAAAATGTTGAAAATATTGTAAAAAAATGTTGAAAATAGGTGTTGTAAAAAATTTAAAAATTAACTTATTTATATCATTTTTTGAAGCATTAGGTATCTCTGATTTTCCCTGATAGGATCAAAATCCCTGATTTTCCAGAAAGTGGACATCCTATCAAATTCCAAGATTGCCCACAATCAAAGTTTTTCCAGAGCACCAAGTATCTAGCGCACCATGTTGCAAGCCAAAATTTAACCCTTATCCAACCGGTGGGGGGATAGACACAACTGTACGGGGGTAGGTAATCACAACTGGGCAGGAACATTTTAAACTGTTACCCATTTTCAAAACAAATTTTCAGGTTGCCTGGCTTCCACACGACTTGCATTTTTAACCGAAGGGCAAGGTGCACATCCATGCACTTTTTACCAAAAAACCTGATGCGGTGTCAATCATAACTGATGTGCTTCCTAAATTACCATGTTTCATCGAATCGCTGATTTAATCGGCTTTAGTCCCTTACAAAATGCAGCCGAAAGCAGGAATAAATTTGAGAAAAAGTGTGACTGGCCAATGGTGTCCATTTTGGCACTGAGTCTGCATGAAAGCAACAATAATTCGTACCAATGAGTTATGGGGGGAAAAGGAAAACAAAACACTGATATTGGAGAAAAACAGCAGTAAACATTGAGCCATTTCCTTTTGAACACTGCCGGACAGTGAAAAATCTTGGAAAGTCCAAAATTTTAAATTCTGAATCTGAATTTCATATGGTCAAACGTTCTAAAATGTTTCCGCTTTTTGCCATTTTTCACGTTGTTGCGGTTGGAAGTTCAAGACAGATTGCTGCACCATGTTGAAAAGGCTCTAGGCCACGACATGGAAGAGGCTCTAAGAGGTTGTGACAGGACAAAAAAACGATCTACCTACATTTTGCCACACCATCCGTCCGGAGAAGGCAATGAAACAAGACGTTTCAAAATGTTTCCGGACCAGTTGGTTAAGATCAGAACATTTTAAGACATTTCTGGCCAGAAGGCGGAAAAGCCAGTCCTTCCACCAGTGCCGCATAGTCATGCAATTCCAGTGGCGGATTCTGTGACATGCCACGCACCTATTGCATTTATGCCTCCAGGAGGCACGGTAAATGAGGTCGAGAAGAACGAGATAAGGTGGTCACATGTCCAAAATCGTCACTGCACATATCACAGAACATCCATTTGAAGGTCCAAACAGATGACTGGTAGGTTACAAACATAGATGCGACTCGGTAACAGAGGTCATGCTGCTCGGTCATCCAGCAGGTTAGCTCAAACTTGCTGAAAACGTTGCAAAACAAGGACTTTAGTGCCAGGAATGATGGGTACAGTAGCAGTTGCACTTGAAATGTGCGATGCCATGCACTTCCTCGCCTGGGTACCTACACTTCCTCTCCATCACGTTCAGAATGCCACTGCATGCAAAGCTGCAAAAATTCGTTTCGAAGCCCTGGAGCATGTGCCATTTTACCGCAGCTCAAAAAGCAGAAATCTTTATTTCTGGTCAAAAGAAAATCCACATTTTGTGGAAGAGCTGGAGAACAACCCGCCTCACGTCATGCTATGGGCTGCCATAAGCCGGAATCATTGCATCGGGCCTTACTTCTTCGAAGGCACTGTCAATAAAGAGTCATACCTGCAAATGCTCCAGCAGTGGTTTGTTCCACGGCTGGAAGAGCAGGAACTAATGCAGCGTGGCTGCAACAAGATGGGGCTCCAGCCCACTATGCCTTGGAGGTTCGGGAGTATTTTGCCATCCAATTTCAAGATCAATGGATTGGAAGGAGATCTTCAACACACCCAGTCCCTTTGTCATGGCCCGCCCGAAGTCCCGACCTTACGACTTGCGATAATTCCCTTTGGGGAATCATCAAGGAGCAAGTAGCCCCTAACGAAAAACCGTTACGAGACAACGGAGGACTTGAAACGCTCTAGGCCTATCGAGGCGGCATTCCAGACGATAACACCACAACTGCTGAGAAGGATGTCCAGAAGAACATGGGACAAGATCACGATCTGCAGGGACAATGAAAGAGCCCACATGGACAACCAGGCCTGAATCAAGGTGAGCGTAAAGGGACCTTTGGGCCACCGTGTATTTTGCCACACCATCCGTCCGGAGAAGGCAATGAAGCAAGACGTTTTAAAATGTTTCCGACCAGTTGGGGTAAAGAAATCAGAACATTTTAAGACATTTCTGGCCAGAAAAGGGAAAAAGCCAGACTTGCATGGTGCAATAGTCATGCAATCCATGTTCGCATGCAACTACCTATTGCATTTTTGCCTCCAAGGAGGCACGGTAAATGAGGTCGAGAAGAACGAGATAAGGTGGTCACATGTCCAAAATCTCACCGCGCATATCAAAGAACATCCAATTTGAAGGTCCAAACAGATGTCCGGTAGGTTACAAACATAGATGCGACTCGGTAACAGAGGTCAATGCTGCTCGGTCATCCAGCAGGTTAGCTCAAACTTGCTGAAAACTTGCAAAGCAAGGGCTTTAGTGCCAGGAATGATGGGTACAGTAGCAGTTGCACTTGAGAATGTGCGATACCATCACTTCCTAGCCTGGATACCTACACTTCCTCTCATCACTTTCAGAATGCCACTGCATGCAGAGCTGCAAAAATTCGTTTGGAGCCCTGGAGCATGGATTTTCGAGCCTGGTATGTTTTGGTCAAAAAGCTTTTTTTTATTTCTTTTCTCGTCAGCCCATTTTGATCCTGGTCAGCGATTCCCATCTGTCCCGGGAGCATTGCTCTGTGCTCCCGACTTTTTGCAACCCTGACTACATGTTACTGTGGCTGAAAATCTGCCAGAATACAAGGACAAAGAATAAGAAATAAAGAAAAACAACTTGCCCTGGATGTCAAGGCCATCAGAATGGGCAATTAGTGATGGCTGTGAAGACAACTGTGAGGGCAATTCGACTGACTCCAAAGCACCGTCACTTTGGCTAAATAACTGATCAGCAGAACTTCCATTGGCCTCAAATGAAAATGATGCAGCCGGTTGTTGTGAGAAAGAGAAAGACGAACCCTGCAAAAGTTGGAGAAATCACCTAATAAAAGACAGGCATAATGCTGAATTGCCATTAAAGGCACATGCCAAATAAGAGACAGGTAGCCAACAAAAATAGGTTGGCCTGGCAAGGTAGGTAGGTAGGTACCTACTTATCAACCATAGCGTACAGGTAGCTACTAGCCTTGCATCTCGAGTGTCCTTTGCTTTTCACCCTTTTTCTTAGCTAGGTACCACTTGTCAGGCCCACCTAATTTTCTTGGCTTCTGGATATATCGTGTGAAAACATTTCGAAGGCACAAACCATAAACACCAACTAGAAATGGTACCTACCTACTATGTGCAGGTGGGGTGGGCGTTCCATTTTCCATTTCCACTCTGCAGACACCATCATGATAAACCACAGTTTGATGCCACCAGTCGACTTTTATGTGGTGACTGATCATACCATCTGCACGCATTCTATTCTGACAAAGTCAAGGCAGAATATGTTCCAGATGGAACTCAGCTCAGGTGGAGCAGAAATCGGAATCTCCAAATCCCAAGAGATTGCTTGTTTAACCATCCACACAGCTTAATGAATAATTGCAGTAGGTAGGTACATCCTTTCAAACCAACCAAAAAGCAGTTGACTTCTATTCTGAAGCTGAGACTCCCATATTAATATCAAAATGGGTCCAAATCACTTCCCATGTGAACACAAGGGGCAGAATTCAGAGAGCGAATACAACACAAAGGCACAGGTCACAAAAAATGGGACATTTTTGACAAAACAAGCTTGTTCAACCCAAACCATCCATAAAATGCAAACAAGTAGGACCCGTACCAAAAACAAATGAAATACACTTACAGGTGCAGGCCTAGCTAAAGATTCCGGATGTTCATGTAAAGCTGTCGAATCTGAAAATAACAAACAAAAAATAAGGAGCACAAACGCAGCAAGGGCGGAAATTTGGAGGAGGGTAGTTTAATGTGAGATCTCTTACCAGTTACCAGGCGAGTTTGACGATTTTCTCTCCATACTACATTTGCTCTGAAGACCGGACCGATACGGTTCTCCAATGTGAGCCAGATTCTTTTTGGTCCTAAGTGTGGAGAGGAAACTATCAAACTTACCTGGCAAGAGCGATAAAGAAAAGTGAAAAATCAATTTATGTCAACCTGTGCAACTTTTCCTGACTCGTGACAGAGCAAAGCGTGTTTCAGGAAAAAATGCAACACAAACCCAATCACACGACAGAGGTATGATCCTCCCATGTCAACCATAATTACTGCTGGAAAGACAAGGGCATTGAGGTCTTCAGGCCAGGAACAATGTGGTAACTGCCCCAGTGATCAAGTTCGGGATTAGTTTAGAGTTTCAGGCAGTTTTTTTTTTTTCGTTTTTTTTTGGTGATAAATTTGTCGAGTCACACTGGAACACAGGTACCTAGATGAACTGAAGGTAATGCCTGGGTAATTCAGCTGTTGCAGCATGTGCAAGGACATCACAGTCGTGGAAACATACAGGACAGAATAAAAAATGAAATTGATGAAAAAAAAATGTTGAAGTTTCATGCAGGGATCTCTTACCTGTTGCCTCTTGGAGAGATGAGGGTTCTTCTCCGAGTAGCGAACGAGGAAATAACAGTGACTGGTCAACTTGTCCAAACTCATTGATAAAGTTGTCGAGAAAAGATGATGTGTTTAAATTCTGGAAGCTGGCACCGGCAGAGTCAAGGTCCGGCAAAAAATCATCTTCAAAACCAGCTGTGATATCCATTTTTAAAAATCAATTTCTGGATCCAACCTACCCAAATATAAAAAGAAGTGCTATGCAAAAATAGGTATCAAGTCATTTTTGTTGGTTTATTGGGGGTTTCGCCGCTTCGGCCACAAACCCCTTGTCTGAGCTGCTTCCCAAGCACCGGTCTGCAGCCGCTATAATGGCAGCTGATAGGCCTTGATGTGCACTTCCATTGTTTTGCCTTCTGGACATTCATCGTTGAGCATCACTTTTTTTTAACTTTTCTCCGCGATGAAAAATGGCCCTGATTCCAAATTTTTCAAGTCTGCAGGAAATCTGAAAAAAAAAACTAGTTGAGGGCCACAGGCATTAAAGCCGTTGGAAAGTGGTATCCCCGGTTCATGCATAATTTTTCGCCAATGGCCACATAAATCACGAAACAATAGGTAGGTACTCAGTATTGTCGACATAGACTATGGATATGCCCAATAATTTACGAAGGTGGGTCAAAAAGTTCCCGGAATGTTTTTACTGTAGGTACCAAAAGTAGGTTTTCCAGAAACTGTCTTTTTGCATGTATGTTTCCCCAATCGTGTTCTTCCAAGAATGCCAACCAACTCATCCATAGTTTACCCACATTTATTTTATCGAGATGATAAAGTTTCTTTTTTTTTCGGTGATGGAAAATATGAAGTTTGGCATTGGGTCTAATGGTAAACTTTTGCCAAAACTCAGTTGCAAGTCGAATTCCATCATGGGTGCCTTGAAGAATGTTAATGGGGACCATGTCCCAATTTAAATATCAGCCCACAATCGAACCACACGTTTATTTAAAGGAAGGGTGGGGGGGGGAGATTGACGGCGACCCACCGAGATGGGGGACAATCATCTACATTTGAAGGAAAAACAGCGGCTGCAGTGGGAGCAATTGCGAGTGAAGAGCACAGACATGCAAATGTGGCGGAAGAAACATGTAGGCCTATATGGGTATCTCCCATGGGCCATTTACAGACTTTTCCTCGGGAACATTTTCAGTTGGACAGCCTTGATGCTTGGTGGGTGCCGAAGGCGTTGCTCTCAAAACACAACACTCAGATTTCCGATCAAACGTTTGAATTTTTAAAATTTACATCCAAAATGTGAAAAAAATAGACCATCTTTTACACGTATATTACACGTTTTGGACACTTTTTACACCGCTATTTGCTGGGCCGGGCATCGAGCTCGATACCAAACCAAGGGGGGGGGATTTCACATAGGTATAAAAACTGACTATTTTTGAGTTTTAAAATGGTTCTGAAGAGGCCACAAAACACAAAATTTTTGAACGTCACAAAAATAAATTGTGTTTGGAATATTTTTCACCAAAATCTTGAACATTTTGTATTTCCGAAAATGACAACAATTTCAATTGTTTCGAGTGGTCAATTTCAAGTGAGGGGATGTTGCCAAGCCTCCCTCGAGTTTCCAGGGAGACGGCAACTGAACCATGCAGGGGTGAATGGATCCCTCTCCCTTGACTGTCAGGAGAGATGATGAGTTTAGGCTCGGGAAATGAATGGGTCACAATCACCGGCTGCTATGAAAGGACAAATGGTGGGTCAGATGGTCACAGATTTGGATGATTTTGGTGTCAAAAGATGGGCCAGAAATTGGTGAACAGCTTTGAAGATTTTGTGCTGCAGTCCATTTTGCAAACGAAAGGACTGAATTTTTTAATGTCTCGGAAACGGGCTTTGCAATTTCGGAAACGTTTTCCAAATTCCACAAAGAAAAATGTTGGGGGAGATAAGATTTCATCGTGGTTCCATCAAATTTTCAGGACAGGTTCTACGGAACAAGAAAAACATGAAATGTTCAACGACAAAATACCCTCCTACCCCCCCACCTCCGCGCAATGTCCCCCAAAAATCCAGAAAAGCTCAATTTGTGGTGGTCTTGTTTCAACTGAGATATGAAGAGAGAGGGTCGCCGCACAAAAGCCAGTTTTCGAGGACAGATTCCCAGACATAAGCTAAACAAAAAAGTCCAATGACAGTGACATTTTCACTGGTTTTTGTGTGGCTATTGCATGGAAATTGGCAGTCTGAGCACATTTTTTCACACGACATTTTTTGTTCAGCTTACTTTTGGAAATCTGTCCGTGAAAAATGGCTTTTGTGCGGCGACCGTCTTTCTTCATATCTCAGTTGAATCAAGACCACCGCAAATTGGGCTTTTTTGGATTTTTGAGGGGACATTGCGCGGAAATGGGGGGTCGGAAGGTATTTTGTCACGAACATTTCGTGTTTTCTTGTTTCGCAGAACCTGCCCTTAAAATATGACGGTTCTGCGATGAAATCTTACCTCCCCCATGTTTACCCTAGCCAAATGGGCCCATTTTGGGGACTTTGGGGGGGGCTATTGCATGGAAATGGGAGCCTGGAGCAAAATTTTTTACGGGTTAATTTCGATTTGTCTTGCCATCAGGAACATCTCCACGAATTTTGGCGAAATGTATACCTACCAATTAATCGAGAGAGAAAACTTCAAAACTCAGACACACAAACACAGCATTGGACAAAATATCCAGATCGAATCACTCACACAGACACTCTGCTTTTCCATTTTAGCAGGTAACGCTTCACCTGCTCCACCCACCAACTCTTCTCGTCCTCTCTCCCAATTCCCAACCGATCACGAACCACAACAACCTCATTTTGACCACACAAATCTTCACGTGTCATCTCTTCCCAACCAACCGATCTCCTCTCTACCGCCAATTCCCTGCACCAGAGCAAAACATGTGGCAAGTCATCTGACTCTGCTCCACAAAGCCTACACTCTTCCTTTCCTTCAACCCATCTGGGTCTCCGAGCAGTCTCCAATGCACCAACCCTGGCTCTAAACAGCAGCACCAACCCTGGCTCTAAACAGCAGATCACTACCCAAAGAACCACCATACAATCCATCCCACCTCATTTGATCTTTGGCAGAAAACCATCTCAAGGAACTTTTCAAGGACACCTGCACCCTCCAACACCTCCACTGCTCTTTCTCAATTTCACACCTTCCTCTCCGCACACAACAAGCCTCCGATTCTATATCCATATTTCTGCCCCAACTCAAACAACCCTTCCATCGCTCAATTCGATAAATCCTTTTCTGCCAGGCAGTCCCACTGCTCATGTGTTGGATATACCTACAGAAAAACTTTTCGCAACACGAACCTGGTCCATATACAGCAGCCTATACAAATACCCAATCTTAGCTCTTGCTTCCCTCACTCCAAAGCTAGTTGCATGCCCATTCACCAGAAGACCTGCTAAAAATCTGCTGAACCACCAGTGGACCTGATGAAAAGCTGTTGAACCACCAGTATACCTAGGTACCTACTCACCAGACTTTAATCCTTTTTCACCAATCGCCCAATGGTTGTTCTCCTCTGGAACTAGTTTTCGCCCCTACATCTGGGGTCTCCTCAGCAGCACCACGATGTGATCTTTGGAAATCTGAGTAACCATCGGAACAGGTACCTACATACTACATATCACTGATGGCTGCAGTCAAAATCGGCATAAACTGTGGCAGACGGATGTCGATGGTGAAGTACAAATAAAATTTTATTCGTACTTCACCATCGACATCCGTCTGCCACAGTTTATGCCGATTTTGACTGCGACCATCAGTGCTATGTAGGTACCTGTTCCGATGGTTTCTCAGATTTCCAAAGATCACATCGTGGTGCTGCTGAGGAGCCCCCAGGTGTAGGGGCGAAAACTAGTTCCAGAGGAGAACAACCATTGGGCGATTGGTGAAAAAGGTCCATCTATTCTATGGACACACCAGTATAGGTACCTGCTGAAAAGCTGCTGAACCACCAGTGGACCTGCTGCATGGCGCTTGCCGCCTGCTTGCAAAAAAACAGGAAATTCTCGAAAAAAAGTAGGACAAAAAAGTAGGACACAAGCAAAAAAGTAGGACGCTTATTTAGGAAAGGTGTAGGGCATGAAACACTTAAAAAAGTACGAACTTGGAAATCAAATGGTGTCACTGATTGACTCAGACATTTGGACTCGTGCAACTAATTTGTTACGAAAATATGCATTCTTG
>JASGXE010014716.1:0-12420 GCA_030068105.1 Sinentomon sp. SZTP_YWyxl
CCCTTTTCCCCCTTAAATCCTTTTTTTTATTTGTTTTTTGTAGCTTAGGAATTTGGTACTGATAAGGATTGATTTTTAAAGAAATAGTTTTGACTTGCACCAGTTTGGCTTGGAATCAAAGCACTTGAAGCATGCAATAGAACTCTCAGCATCACGCTTTGGCGATCAGGAGATAGAACTTGTTTTGGCCAAGTGATTGTTCTTTGTCACTTGCAGTGCGCTAGTGGCGACTTGGAACGACACCTACAAATTCGTTGGTTCACTGAGTCCTCTGCATCGGTGTGCCTGGAATTTCTCAGAGTGGGCACCCCATTTCTGACTGCTCTTACAAAAGGCAGCATCTTGAGAAATTGCAGCTGTGCAAATTCGCCAAATTCTGACACTGGATAGGCCTACCTACCCTTCAGCTAACAAACTGAGGAACAAGGTTTTGGTTCAGTTCAGCTCAGAGGTGAGTTTGGTTTCATTACCAGGTGGGAAGGTACGGTAGGCTTACTGCCTACTCACTGGCTTTCTTAGTGTTGCAGGGCCTATTTCTCCAGGAATCTGTTGTTGACAATTTCTTCTCACCTCAAGGATGAACCATAAAAAATGGGTGCTCCCTAAAATGTGGACACCTGGACACCCAACTGGACACCCCCTTGTAGACCCTTCTAACCCAGCCTAACCCATCCAAACCAACCCGAGATATCTTGTCCTATCCTGAACTATCCTATACTAACCTGACCTAACCTAACCCGTTTTAGGGGGTGTCGAGTTGGGTGTCCAGGTGTCCATATTTTAGGGAATACTTAAAAAATGTGCTTATGCTTACCCATTCCAATCTTTCTTAGTAAGTAATTTGCAGCAGCCATCTCATCTGACGAGGTACCTAAGTAGGTGGGTACCTATTGTTAGACTTCGGACACCTGAGCCCAACAAGACCAGGGCCGGATCCATCACTGCTGACTTTTTTTTACCATTTTAGTTACACAATGCACACCACCATTGAAAAATGTAATGAATCATCTCACAAACGTAGGTTCATCTTCGGTATTAAAATTTCAAATATTCAATGCAAGCAATGCATCAATCCGGAACAGAGCATTTAACCATGTAACAGTAAAATTATTGAATGATACAAATATCCATCCAAACTTCGGTCCACACATCTTTTCCACTGGTGTCCTGTCCCTCTCCCAAGCAAAATTCTGATTAAATCGGTTGCTTGGATAAAGGTGATTTATTCTAGGTGGGTGCCTTTTTTTTCTGCTTTTCTCAAATTTATTTATTTGTTTTCAATCATGCAGGGACAAATCTCTTCAAAGAATTTCGAGTCAAAAACAGACAAGTCAAATGATTCAAAAAATTGTTTTCGGACTCCAAAAGGGTCTCAAAAATTGCAGGGAAGAAAACAAAAACGAAATGCATCAAATAGTTTTTGCAATGTTCGTATATGTACCCTCCCCGCAATATCAGAGCAACATTTATCCTCAGTATAATTGAAGTACAGAGTATTCATTCATGTACCAGAGGCCAACCAGTGCCATTTTTGGAGCCCATCATAATGTGGGTATTTTGGGTACCTGTTTAAATTAGGCATATTTTTCATGAAGTGAAGCAATTCCAACTTTCCTCATTTTTTTTTTTTGTTTTTTTTTATAGGCCTCACGAGTGAAGCTTCCATGTACTTCATGGCAATATTATGCCGTCATCATTGACCAGCACGCTAATTTAATCTTATCAAAGAAAATAGGTACCTACATCAACTGGCACATGATAATACGTTCCTCGTTTCTCAACTGTGACATTTAGATTTCATTTTGTAGTTGGAAAAATTCAATGGAAGAGTGCGGAAACCAATATACGTAGGTTGTTCAAGTTCCAACTGGCTTTTGCCTGTTGCACTGGTTCGAGACTTTTCCTTTCTTGCACACCTTGACATTGGTCCTCCGTCCTTCAGTGGGTTCCAGGCAAAATTTCAGTTCAGTGGTGTGCATAGTTCCTTATTTATTGTTGATTTGGTATGCCCTTCTCCGTTATCTGACTGTCCGACCGAATTTGTGCCAGAATGCGCATCGCAGTCTGATGTGATTTTTGATCTACAGAGGCCAATGAAATGAAAGAAGTCATGATTACCAAAGCCCAGAGACTGCATGATCACATTCCATGCAAAATGCATGAGCTGTAAAGTACGGGTATCCCCAAACGTCCTTGGGAGGGGGTGGGGGTAGATTTTTGGGGTTTTGAGTGGATAGTTTTGGGGGATTGCCCAAAATATGGAAAAAATAGGCATCGACCAACATCATGAATTTTGGTGCAGAAAGTGAGATAGGAAATAAATTGCAGAAGTCAAAGGAAGGCCCCATAAGACATAGACACCCTTGTGCCAAAAGTCTGCACCCTTGATTTGAAAAACAAGGTTGGAGCTGAAGCATTTCTTGACCTCAGCATCAAAATACTGCCCAATCATACCTTTTTCGCACACTGGCACCAGCATATTACATTCCTTTCCCAACCTTGGCTAAAGAAAACCATTGGGTGCACCTTCAAAATGCCATGGAGTTGAAAGCGGCAGCGGATGAGTTGTTTTTCGATGCCTCGAGAGGGCTTCTTCTGAAAAGATCCGGTGAAACTGATCCAGAGATGACAGAAAGGTGCCAATTTGGCGGGGAGCTATTTAGAGAAGGTCTAGATGGTCCACCAAATTTCAGCCCAGAAATCCATCGATTCCTTGCCAAAGCCAGGCTGAACTTGAACAACCTACGTACAGAAGTGAGCTGCACTGTCTGATTGTTATTATTCATGTTCAGGTACCACCTACCTTACATGAAAGTAGGGCTGCAAAAAGTCGGGAGCACAGGAGCATTGCTCCCGGGACCGAATTGGACCGACCGGGATCGAAATAGGGTTGAAGAGCAAAAAAAAAAGCTCCAATTTTTTTCGACCGGGACCGAAAAACGGCCGACGAGCAAAGAAAAAAAAAAAACAAGCTCATCGGCCAAAAATTTGGCCAGGCTCCAAAATCCGTGCTCCAGGGCTCCAAACGACTTCTTGCAGCCCTGCATGAAAGAACCACTTGTTCGGTGGGGAATGGTTGACATGGACCTGGGACGATTTATTGAAAATAACATTCGAGAAATGTGTGTTTTTTTGATGAGGGCAGTCAAGAAGTGTGCCTTTTGTACCAAAGAGTCAAAGTGACAGCCAGGGACATACATTCGCCCATCACCATGGTCGGGAGGATAAGAAGGCTTCCATTCGGAGGATCCGGTAGATGCAGCAAGAGCAGAGGGCCGGGAAGGTGGCAGCCCTCCAGTAGAGAGTCTGTGGGTCAGGTGCCCCCAGAGTGGTCCAGAGGCAGAGCCTTGGCAGGGGGTTGCGAGACTGAACGTTCCCCCAAAATCTGGAGCTTTTTCACAAATTTGGGCTCTCCAAATGTCATCTTGCGGCACAGATTCACATTTTTCCTCTGAAACGTGGTTGGGGCAAACCCCAACCCTACACCTGGATTTCTCAAGCAGCGGTTGGCAACCACTGCTTGGACAGAGTCCTCCAAAAGCTGGAGCATTTTTGAGGAATTTGGGTTCTCCAATTGGCATTAAGAATCACATTTCATTTTTTTCGCCAAAGAGGGTTCCAGCTCAATGGGGGATTATTATCCCAATGGGAATGTAGGTACTGCCCCATTTGACACATTTGAAAAGGCACATTTTCCTTGATAGCCCATTTGACAAATTATTTGTCAAATGGGCAATCAAGGAAAATGTGAATTTGAAATTTCAAAAGGCACCAACCTCCATTTTCACTGACCGCACCTTTGACTCATTTCAAATGGCACATTTTCCCAGACTGCACGTTTTGCACATTTCAAAATTGGCAGTCTTCCAAGAAGTGCCTTTAAAATGTGGCAAATGGCAATCAGTGGAAACATGTTAATTTTTTGCATGCGGTGACAGTTGGGAAAACGTTCCTTTTGAGATGTGTCCTGTGCCCTCGGGGAAAACGTACTTTTGCTCGGAAAATTTTCTTCTCGATAATGTTTCTCTGGGGACCACTTTCTTTGCACCAGGAAAAGTGGGACTTGTCTAACCACCTAGGTATCTTGTCTAAATGGTAGGTACCTGCCTTCCGACACACTGTTTCCTTTATTGCCACTTTGTTTTCAGGTGTGACTATCTTCAGGAAAAAACGTGATCGTCAACTGGCAGGGCTGTCGGCTGTCATCATGAATGAGCTGCATTTCTTCAGACATTCAATGCCACAGCAGAGGTTCTCAACAGGAATGGAAGTTAGCGGCAGCAGAGGTGTGCCGAAGCCAGCTGTGCATCCTATGTCGAAGGGAAAACCCACAAAAGTTTACTCACCACCCTTGAACTCCACCAATCCTGTGCACGTGAGCCGCAACTATCGCAACCTTCCCACGTTCAAAGTAGGAAGGTCACGCCTTGGATATAGTCCTTCATGGTCACATCAGGTGCGCTATTCTTCACGTCATGACTCCGGAAGATATTTGGGAAACAGGCCGGATGACCACCAGCCGGAAGGAGATGGTGCATGTACTTTGTATTACAGCACAAAGCCATCCCATTTGTCCACCGATTTGGCTAGGCAAGAGATCGAGGATCTTTTCCAAACTCATTATCCCGAATTGTGTCCCCCAGACGAACAGCCTGGTGGTCTGCTGGACTCTGAGTTCCGGTTCACAACGAACGGGCGTAAAGTGTTTTTACCGAAAGAATACGCATCCGCCAAGTCACATAACATTCTGGTCTCGATGCCGCACATAATCAAGACCAATCAACGTTTTGATACTCCGAGATTTTCGATGCCGCCTCCACCGAGTTCGTTGCCACATCCGCCGGAGTCATGGCTTCAGAGTCAGAATCGTGCCTTGCTGCCTGCCGAATCTCCGTCTTCCTCACACTCTCAGCCACACCGCTACAACGATAGCCTGGATCAAGTACAATCTGTGACCTCTGCACTGCCTCCCAGCGTTGCAGTTCGCCCGACCACACCTGCCAGAATGTCCAACCAAACTACGGAATCCTACAACTGTTCAGGCATAGAAGCACTGCACTCTAGCAGTGATGATCTATCTCGAAAACTGAAACTCCTTCTGAAGCTTGAGGCATAGGAGTGTGTCTTCCAGCCGATTGGATCCACTGTTTATTCCAACTGTCAGTGTATTTTTTACATTTCTGTAATCAGATCATAATGCCTTACCTAGCTATGGTTTCCCCATATTGTACCAGTCACTCACATTTGGATTTTGAATTGTGGAGCCTAGTGAATAACATTGTGTTGGGAACATTGCGTTTGGATTGTTTTTGGACTGGGTAATGTACCCAGATAGTCTGCATTGGTAAACACTGACCACAGTCACCTTTGTGGGCTTCAGGGCTTTTGAATCAAAGCTCATCTCCTGGTGAAGGAACTGAAAATCTGAACAAGGCTTCGTGAGACAAGTTCTTTCCAGTTTCCAGTAGGCCAAACAAGGCCCATTTCTGCGCATTTTTGTTTGTCTTGAAAATCAGTCGGAGTGCATTTGACATTCCGGACTCAAACCATTCCCATTGGTCAAAAAATTCATTTAAAATTTCAACAGTGTTTCTCAACTTGGCCTTTGAGTTTCTCCCTGGAAATTCAAATTCCTGACCTTCTGAAATAGGCTATATGGCACCTGCCTGCACAAATTGTAGTTCCTTGGAAAGGATCTGTTTTATGGACATGAGTTTTCCGACTGTTTGGAGCAAAATGTTCTGAATGTGTTGAATTTAAAGTTCTTCCTTCCTACAATCATATTGCACATTACTGCCCGTCATGTGTGGCATTTCCTGAGCTGCCACATTTAAAACTGAATCCATTTGCAATTTTGATGGAAATACCTATCTTTTACGACTCATCTGGGTAGGTACCTACCCAAAGATTGCCTGTGTCATCCTTTGTCTTCTTGCTTCGTATATTTTCACAGTGCTTGCATATTTCTTTGCTCAGTTTTGGATTTCATTTTGGCAATCATTGACATTGATTGAACTCTTTCTTGCTGATTTGGTTCTCTTTTCAATCGTTGCATTGGTTTGTTAATATTTTCATTATATCTGGGTATGTGTTAACCGTTCAAGCCCGGAATTATGAATTCTGGTTTTAAAATGGTTATCCGCAATTTTCGGAAACACAGGAATATCACTTCCGACGGAATTAATAATTTTTGCAAGGATTTTCGAAAAACGGAAAAATCGGGAATACATGCATTTCCCACCCAACCAAGCCAGATTTCTGTTCTGTGTCACTAAAATGGCCTGGGTATATTTTAATGTTTTCAACCAATAAAAATACGTCTACTCAAAAAAAACCAGCCAAAATATCCACAAAATGCTTCAAACTGCATCAAAATCGAGCAAAAACTGGAAAAAAACAGGTAATTTCAAAGCGACGCCATTTCTGAACCGTTGCAGCAAATCACGCGAAATAAGTGTCTGCTGAAGTGTCTGTTGGTCTGTCTGCTTCCCGAAAATTCAAAATTCCACGCACGAATATCGGAGCGCGATCGATGCACCTTCGACGGTGAGGAAACAGAAGAAGGCGGGAAATTTGAAAATTGCACCAATTCAAAACGGCTGGACCGATTTTAGCGGAACAAGCGTCTGCTGGATCGCTGTTTATACCTCTTTCCCACTGTGAACATTTCAGCCATTGTGACGAGTGGTGTTGTGTTGATATTACGTAATTAAATTCAAATCCCTTGAAAATGGAATACCCATGCGGACCCGGACGTTCATTTACGTCGTTCGTACAATGACATCATGTTGGTCTTGACGTTTATTTACGTCGTTTGTACGCCCAGTTTTTTTTTAGCGGACGTAACTGTACGTCATTCGGGCTTGACCAGTTAAGTGGGTGCTCAGCTGCAATATGCTTGGTTACTACCCACATCGAGTTCCTCCCAACTTACTCCGTGATACAAATCGGAAGTGGTAACTAAAGTAGAGTTTGATCAGATGTTTTGCTTCCCTGGAATTACTTCAAGGCTCATGAAGTTAAGTGCCTTTTGTCTGTTTGGGTCTCGGTCAAAGATGATCCCAATGCGGCCACCCCCTGCAAATTTCAAACACTGCTACTGGTAGCCTAGTTACTTTATAATAATCCACTGCATTGGCAAAAGGTAATCCATATCTTGACTATTTCACTGCGTCATAAGATGCCTGACCTCTCTTCCAATCCAGATACCTGCACAGCTTTTCGTAGCACCGTGTCAATGAATCCTGGAATCACCTTTGACCTTGGCAAGTGAGACACTGTTTTTGGAGTTTGATTTCATGATTGGTTTGACATTGACCAACAAAATTGAATTGTGTGTTCATGGTGACGATTGTGGACAAGTTTCAGGGCCTCCTCGATTTCATAACATGCAGATTTCATGCATCTCTAGGTGCAGTTCCATTATGTCATTTTGACATCATTTTTGACGCATCTTTGTCAATAAATGACTGGCTGCCTCATAAATTTGCAGGCCCAGTGCATTATCCTCGAACGACGGTATGTCGTGCTCAACCGTCTCACAATGCTATTTTCGCTGCATCAATAGTGGCGCTTATCAATCATGGACTTTGTCACTGTGTCATCCAAGTAAAATGGCAATAAAAAAGGCTCCCATTTGTTTTCATTGTTGTGACAGCAAAATCGATAACACCCTGCCATTTAATGACAAGGAGACGTCAAAAGTGACGTCAAAAATGACATAATGGAACTGCACCTTAAGATATCAACATGCAGATATCTTCCTTTCTTTCACTCTTCTGCAACATCTGCACCTGTTCTGGGTGGCCTAGTCATCCCAGATGACATCATTAGGTGTGATTTAATGGACATGATATTTTGGAACCTGTGGGTGTGTGATGTTGATTTACCACTACCACATCAAGGAAGCTAAATCGCCATGAACAAATAAAAGGGAGCTAAGTGTAAGAGACTTTAATTTCTACTCCTGCAATTTTCCATTTAAAATGCATTGTTGTTCAACAATATTTTTCATTTCTCTGTTTTCACTTAGCTCCCTTTAATTTGTGCAGGGCGAAATGTGCTTCTTGGCGAGTTATCTTTTTGGGTTGGAGTGGAGGGGGTTTTGTTGCACTGAGCACTCAGGATTGGATTGGTCAATTCTGAACTTTAACGATGATTTTTGTTCTTTTTTCATTGATGATGTGGCAGTGTGGCATGAAGTGAGCTCTCCTAATTTGTGACCGCCTACTTAAAATGTTTTTTTCTGTCCTTCAAATAATTAAATAGGTACCTACCATGCAAAATTTTTTTTTTGAAGGTTGGAATTTTGAAAAAGATCATGATCTCCAGCTATCACTCTTTTGTTGGTTGTTTTCAAAGGATACCTACCCACTCTTTGGATTCCCTTTCTCTCAGATGCCTTTTCTTTCGATCAATCTTGTGGGGGGAATGTTGGCTAGTAGTTGTGCTGCATTTGCTACCTCTGATCTGATTCATGTTTGGGCTGCCACTCTTCTCCGCTTTTCATTAAAAACAAAAGGCTTCTTGTGGCCTTCCTTTTTTTTAGGCAATAACGCAGGCTACACCTGGCTGTGGAATACCTGGTTGTGGAATACCTCCATCCTCTTTGCTCTTTGGATTTTGCGAACAAACAAAATGGTGTTGAAAAAGAGGGATTGCTGTGATTTCATTGGTGGATCCTCGTTGCTTCGGTGAGAAGCAGCATCCAATCAAACAGCTGCTTGACAGCATTCAAAAATGCGCAGTTCTCTTTTTCTTGACTCCCTTTCTCGTCTCTCTTTGCGTGCATTGGGTTGCAAAGACTTTTCTGCCACCTTCCAGACAACCATGTTTTCCAGTCAGGAGCTCTAGACAACTGACAAGTAGGCGGAATTTTCTCTGCCGGCAGCTGCATGCACCATCAAGAGATATCATTTTACGATTTGTGTTTCGGTCCTCTGAAGAGTGCACTGCTCATGATACCCAAAAGTCCTCTGAAGTTCTTGGTGTTCTCATCGCCTCCCCCCCCACTTTCACTTCTTCCGATTGATGCCCAATTTTTGATGAGCTGTTTTGTTTTTGGGGGTATTTTTCAAATTTGTAGGTACGTTTTGTTTCTCTTTAGCTTTTTCCACGACATCATGTTATTTGACCATTGATTAATTCTTTTGTTTCCTTAAGCACAGCGTTTGTTTCCTTATTCATTGTTTGTGTTTGCTGGTGGACGAAATGCATTGGTTTTATTTGGTTGCTTAAATTCCATGTTTTTGTATAATTTTAAGTTTCTTTTTTTTGTCTGCGTATCTTGAGAGATTATCTCCTGAATCTAGTCTCCGATCATCTCGTGGATCCACAAGTTGACCTGCCACATCTTGTGTAGGATGTAGGAGAAACATACTTATCCCTGGGATTGACTTTGGGGGAAACCTCGGGGGGATCCTCATTTCTCGAATTTGCTTCCCGTGCGACCGATTTTGTTGGCTTTAATTGCCAGCGATGAGAACTCTAACATTGGAAATCGAGACAAAAACAAAGTGTTAGGATCCCATGGAATGAACCCTAAGTTATTGCCTTTGTTCAGGTTTCTGACCCAATTTCAGGTGATACAGCAAATCATCCCATTTCAACTTGCTTGTTGCTTGGTCTTACTTGAAGTTGAGTCACTTGCAGTCCTAGGCTGCTGACTTATCCCTTTTTTCCTCCCAAGACGTCGGCTGAAGAAGCAGGTTCCACTTGCCAATAATAGACACCTGCTGGAGTTGTTTTTTGTCCTTTTTGTGTTTGTTTTCTATTGGACATAATCATGTGGTTGCTTTTATCATTGACATTGACACTTTTATCATTGACATCATCATCTTTCTTTTTTTTTTTTTTGGTTTTGTGATTTCGATCTGTCTGATATCTGAATTCAACCCCTTCTCATGTTCTCAGAGGGGTGTTGTGTTGGTATGCTGTCACTTCATGTGAGCCATGAGCGAGAATACATGGCACCATGAGCGAGGATACACGGTGGGATTCATGGACACAAGATACATACCAGGATGCATGGATTCAAGGACACAGAGATATAAGGTTACATGGTGGGTGAGACGGTTGCAATGTGTGAAATGGGCATCAACCAGGAGTGCGTATGAAAGGGTGACCTTCACCAAGGAAATATATTGGGAGAGATACTATTGCATAATGTAAGAGGGGCTGTACAATCACAGAAACAATAATAACTCCCTCCCTAAATTACCAAGTAGGCCTACAAGGTGCATCCAGAAAGTTCGAGGAATTTTATTTTTCCCCAGATCAGGGGTGTCTTATGGGTTAGGTGAGCCATGGACCTTTAATTTGCATCCGTCTGGAGTCCACCGGACTTTATTTCACCACTCCAACCCTCTTACATTTTGTTCTAGGGTTTCTAGAAAAGTGGTCTTTTCAAGCACTGCCTGCAAATGACAAGTTTTTCCACGGAATGGCAGCTGCCAGTGCATTTTGCAGCTTGGAGTGATCGAGAGGGTTGCCTCTGCCTTGGGACCATTGGCTCACAATAATGAAACCAGGATTTCTCTTTTTTAGTGATCCCATCCACAGTGTACCAGAATTTGCTGCCAAACGTGTCAGCATGGTTTGGCGATTGGCCCAATCTGCTGCTTTTTTTCTGCAGGCAGTGCTTGAAAAGACCACTTTTCTAGAAACCCTAGAACAAAATGTAAGAGGGTTGGAGTGTTGAAATAAAGTCTGGTGGACTCCAGACGGATGCAAATTAAAGGACCATGGCTCACCTAACCCTGATCTGGGGAAAAATACAATTCCTCCCTTCCTAAATACCAAGTAGGCCTACTCGTACTTACATGGGACCTGGCCCCTGGGAGTCATTATTTTTTATGTGATTGTACACCAAGGATGGCTTGGTTGTTTTGTGAACAACCAAGGTGATTGTTGCAGCATATACAAGCCTGTGGCGCAATGGTAAGACTTTGCCCGAACCATACTCCCAAGTGGCATAAAAATTGGCCAGCTGATCGCCCACTGTCAAAGCATTGGGTGATAATTTTTTTCAGGTCATAACTGTGTCTGCTGACATTTTTCGGAGACCACTCGCCATGTGGTCTCCATTGATAAAAGGTGCTCTAACAAAGGCACTGCAGCCATGAACACCATTTTTGTGTTCACTCATGCAGTCGTTGGTGCTTCTGTGTAAGTCTTGTGGAACTCCTGAATTGTCTCCTGCATCCTGTCGAGACATGTAAAAGGGGGTTGAATTCTTACTACTGACCCAGTTTTCATTGCATTTCACAACTTCAAAATTCCAGATTTTGACAATGCTACTCGTATGCATGGACTGTTAAAATCTCACATCTACTGCAATACATTCTATTTTCCTTAAGACTCCTCAGCACTAGAAGGATTTTTCCTGCCCGTGTTTTCTTGACACTTGATGCTTCTTGTATATCTATGTTGCTTTATTGAACATTTACTCATGAAATGCTTATCTTGGCTCGTTGTTCTTGCTGTTCGGATCATGACGTACCATCAAGAAGTCACATCCATCTGATTTGTCACCAGCATCTCGGAATCTGCCCAGAAAAAAGATTGTATCAATGTGCGCGACCAGTTTTGTTTGCCCGAAGTTGTGCGGAACTTCATTCGTCTGGACTATCCACTCATAGTTTCATGTTGCAGTGTTACCACTGTTTGGTTGAGGATTCGGATTTCCTTCAATGGGTTGTGAAGCGTCGGCGTCTGCCGCCACGATGGAACAATACGAAGGATCAATAATTGGATGGTTGTTGGAACTTTGGAACTACATTCAACATCCACATCCACAGCACTTGTCATTGCTAAATGGCCAATTTTGTGATTATTTTGTCAAAAATTTATTGTTGTAAAAAACGCAGGGATGATCTCATTGTGTGGCCCTGCTTGTGGTGAGGGAGGTCCAAATTTGCCCTCGATGCAGGTAAAAATGAAGCTTCCAGATGCCAGTGTGACCTTTGCATGGTTTTCTGAGCTGATCATGTTTCAGAGCCCCAAAACCAGAAGGTTTCTTCTCAAAAATCTTATCACATCCCAAAATGACTTTCCAAAATAGGATAATGAAACAGTTGCTGACCCCCCCACCAGATTTTTACTGGAAACATCAAATCCAATGCAGCAAACCCACTGGACCAAATGAATCTAATTGAATGTCTCTCAAAAAAAAAAATGCTGGTCACCACCTGTGCCAAAGAAGTGCCCATGAATGTCAAGAACATCCCGAATACTGCTGTTTCCTTCCATTCGGTGGATTTGGTCCAACTCCAACAGTCTGCCTGCAGTGCAAGATGGTTAATTCCCTCAACTCACTCCTGATCATCCCTGCCATGGTCGTGAAAAATTTCGTTTTCATTCACTGTTTGTCTCTCCTGTTGTATTTTGTGTCCTATTTTGATGCTGCTGCTTCCTTTTTTG
>JASGXE010014717.1:0-12383 GCA_030068105.1 Sinentomon sp. SZTP_YWyxl
CATCAAAGATGCGGAATGAATTTGAAATCCAAGAGCAGAACAAATCTGTTGAAAATGTTCAAATCAACTTATTTAAGTACCAATAGTTAATGACATCAGGGCAGTGCTGACAAGCGTCTTTGCAGAATAGGAATGCTTAAAGGCTGTTCAAAGACACTCCAAGGGAGGAGATTCCAGTCACGCACTGTCCTCGTTATGAAGGAATATTTCCCAACCTCACGCCGGAAACGAAGAGGATTTATTTTAAAGTTATGGTCATAACGTGAATAGTAGGTTGGGAGGTTAACATAATTTAACAGCTCTCCCCAGCCGCCAAGATTAGCCAACACTTGAAAAAGGGCAACGAGCCTAGCAACCTTCCGTCGATGTGCCAGAGACCTCCAACCTAGACATGATATCATTTGCGTAACACTGCTAAAACGTCTATATAGTCACCAACTACAAATCGTGCGGCTCTACGCTGCAACATATCTAGGATATGAGAGTGACCTACTTGGAACGGGTCCCACGCCGGGGAAGCATACTCCAAAATTGGTCTAACCAAGCTTGTGTAGGCTAGCTCACGAATATTTCTAGGGCATAACACTTTATCTGGAGACGGCCATATCACGGTAATTCCACATGGCCAGGAACGTTGCTGCCACGGTTCTTGCTACCCAAAAGGAACGTGGCGGCAACGCTCTCTGCTGTTAGGGGTGTCAAAAGGCTTTCCTAGGTGATTACCTTCTGACGCCTTTCTTTATTAATTGTCCTTTAGCAAGCTCTTCGGGTCTAGAATTTTTGTCAACACAGATCACAAGGGCAAAGGCCTCTGCTCCATGTCGCTGCTCCAGCTGCATTTGTTGCAATTCTGACAGTTCAACGATCTTTCATCAAATCGCTATTGGCTATTATTCTTCGAACCACATCATTGGAGTACTCAAATATTGGAA
Source organism: Sinentomon sp. SZTP_YWyxl (assembly GCA_030068105.1). Taxonomy (NCBI): domain Eukaryota; kingdom Metazoa; phylum Arthropoda; class Protura; order Sinentomata; family Sinentomidae; genus Sinentomon; species Sinentomon sp. SZTP_YWyxl. The sequence goes on from JASGXE010014717.1 coordinate 933, forward strand.
AACCCTTAATTTAAACGACAGAGCTGTGAGAGGTGCTGAAATTCAGCATAAATACATTTTTGGATAAGTCGCATGTGTTTTGTATACGATTCAGCGGCGATAACGAAGTAGGTATAGAGGCGGCGGAATTAATGTACCCATACATGTAAAATTTGCGACTGATCAGATTTTAGCAAAAACTCCATGCTGCAGAAATTAAAGATCCTCTTTCTAGTGACGTCAAAATTGACACCTGTAAAAAGCATTTTGCAATTTCTATTTTGCGGCACTTCAATTTCTACCGCCTGCTAAAGAGTAAAAAGAAAGAAAAAAGTTTCGGAGGCAACAGTTAAATGGGAAAACACATGCATGAACACATTAATTCTGCCGCTGCTATACCACACCACAAACGGAAATAAACGCAATACATTTTGGTAGCGTTCATTAAATTTGCGCCTTTTGCCGGTGTTTGACATTGGAAATTGAGGAACAGCGCGCAGCTGTCGTTCGATAATTCCGGAATACGGTTCACCTGTGTCAGGCTGGCACCTGTAAATAGCGCCTCATCCGCCATCCTGCTCACATGCATTTTACATCAGCGCTTCTAACCAGCCTACAGAACAGGGCACTGACAATTTCGTCAGTTTACACTGTTTACAGCAATTGTCGCCAGTGGAGTATGCTTGGCGTTTGGCTATGGTGGTGGGAAGCAAGGGTCTCATTTCAGTTTTTCGCGGGGGCATTTTGCCGGCGATTTCAATAAATTCTGCACACTGATTTGGGCATATCCCGATGAAATGCGCGTGGCCAAGAACTGAAAAAGAAAGCTAATCTAACCCCTCATCTGACCTCTCCTAACCGAACCTATATCCTTACCTAACCTACTTAATTCTGTGGTCCAAACGCTTTTTCCCGTTTTGGGGAGTCGCTAACGTCAACATGGAGTTGGATGGAGAAGTGCCCAAAACGGTGCAGACATATCTTGAAAAACCTTCCAGGAAAGATCTGGACAACACAGTTGGAGGAATCTGTGGAGGCGGAGTTCACCTGGAACTGGGGTCTCTGGCGGTGACCCCAGCGGGATTTTAAGTGGAAGATACCATGCGGAGGTCTTTACATTTTATTCTTTACACAATATGACTGCAAAGATGGCAGAATAATTTTTTTTTTATAAAAGGCAGAACAAGTGGCAGAATAAGATAATAAGCAAGATCGACAAGATAATTAAGACATGATGACAAGTAAGATAAGTTAGATAATATGATAAGTAAATAATAATTTATGATATAATAAGATAACAAGTGGCAGAATAAGTTAAAATTTTAGTTTAATTGATGGCAACAATGCGATACATGTATTCGAGAAAACGTCACAGAGCAGTCATAGAAATTAAAATTTTCAAACAAATCGAGGTGGCAACATCAGCAATCTGCGGGAGCACCGAAATGGAAGCGAATGGAAAGGTTGGGAGTTCCAGTAACGAATGGTTCGCGGAAAAAGAGTTGTGATAAGCACAGGGAGAGCATGTTGGATGAAAAATATTGCACCATTGTCTGTTCTTCTCTGATTGGGGGGATTTGACGAATATCATAAGGCGGAAAGCGGATGGAAGACATCACATAAAAATAATTGACCTCAGAGGCTCAAAACGATGATGCTGCCGGGGTTCTCGGAGAGTTGGCAATCCCAGGTCAGGATGCCCATGTGTTCCAGAATTAAAGAGACCGGGTCTGAATCACATCATTTGAAAAACCGGCTTGGTGCCGGAGTAATTTTCTCCTTTTGACGAGTTTGCCGATTTTTCCATGTTATCCCCTCCCCTGATTAGTCCGGGTTTAATTGAAAATAGAACCTTACTTCAGGCAATGGGGGATGCACATCGCCCCCTCCCCTTCAGTACGCCACTGCTTGCTTCTTCTATTGAGCCCATGTCATCTTCCAGGGGTATTGACCCTGACTTAAACGGGAGGAAACCCACAAGGTGTTCAGAGTTTTTATTTATTTATTTATTTATTTATTTATTATCACAATCTCAGCTCTAGGCTGAACGTCAAACAATGGATACAATAAAAAACAAAGAACACGAAATGAAAGCAAAAAAAAGTCAGATGGGGTTAAAAACAAAAACTATGCGTCAATCAGCAAATGTGAGTAAAAAGAAAACGCCTGCAGTCGTTTCTTGCAGATGACCTGCTGCCTAAACTAAATCACTTGCAGTAGAAGGGGGTGGATTTGGAGCCTGTAGGAAGGAAGAGTATGAAGGCAGGGAATTCCACTCTCTCACTGTACGGGGAAAGAAACTGTTAAAATGCTGGCTAAATTTGACACACGGGGCCTCAATAAAAGATCCGTTGTCGGAACGCCGAGGTGAAACCCTAGGACTAAATTCGAATGGAAGAGAAATAATGGAATCCCCATGTATTATTGATTGGAGGAACCTGAGCCTGCGCTCTTTGCGCCGAGCAGCTAGAGGAACAAGTCCAAGTTCTGTCAGCAGGCCTGAGACAGATGTAGCACGACTGTAATCGGAACAAATGAATCTAGCTGCGTAACGTTGAAGTTGCTCAAGTTTTGAGACGTGGCTAGCGAGGTAAGGGTCCTGTTTGGTAAGGTAAGGTTGTAAGTTACCGTCCTGACGAAAACACAAAAAGACAAGTTTGCAGTTGAAACTAAAACTGCAAAGAACCAGATCTGTTGTGCCGTGAAGGCTGCAGGGAATTCATTTCGTGGGGGCGGGTGGGGCGAATGCTCCCAAAAAAAGAAATGCCGCAAGTGGCTCGTTTTCCCCCTCTTTTTGGCTCGCCCTGGTGAAAATTTGAGCTTCCCCAGACTTCCGCCAGGAGTTGTGTCCCTTGGAACCCCAGAAAGACTCCGCCCAGATCCCAATAACTGGGTGGTTTCGGCCCCAGACCCCCAACGGAGTCTTTGCCATGTTCTTCCGTGAAGATTTCCGCTTGGCAAAACCCGAAATGTCGCATCCGAAATGCCCCTCCCGAAAACCCGAAATGATGGAAGGCTTCATCCCGACAACTGTCAAAGGATGAGAGAAATCCGGCAACACCATGTAGGTACTTATAGCTATCCAGGAACCAATTAAAATAAGAGCTATTTTCAAATAAAAAATGCCAAAACACTTGTGCAACAGTCTTGTAAACACTTTTGATGGCATCATGTTTGGACAAATTGCAAATGGCAATTCAAAATGCATGCATGTGTCCAAAAAACCGATACCCAGCACTCCTTTTGCATCTCATTTATGCTCAATGCCGGGGTCTGGTACGCGCTATTGTGGGCGTGTACAGTTGTGGCGAAATTAATGTAAGCTCATGTATGTGAAAAATTTCCACTGTTCAGATTTCAGCAAAATAATCTACGCTGCAGAAAATAATTGAAGACACTCCTTTTTGAAACATGTATGGGTACATTAATTCCGCCGCCGTTATACATTAATTCCGCCGCGACCACACCTATGACCGTGGGGAGTTCAAGTCGAGGTTTAATTTGAGCCCAGGAGTAAATGTGGTCCCCTGCCCCACCGCTTCTGAAAAATGTGATGCAGAGAGGGTCAAATTTAATCCTCGGCACAAATTAAACCTTGACTTGAACTCCCCACGGTGAGTGTAATAGCGGTGGATGTACTCATAGATGTGTTTTTCCCCATTTAACTGTTGCCTCCGAAACTTTTCTTTTTACTCTCGGCGGTAGAAATTAAAGCGCCCAGATTTCAACAGAGCTTTCAAGACGTGTGAGATTTTGATCTCGTGATAATTTCCACAGCATGGAAGTTTTACTGAAACCTGAACAGTCGCAATTTTTGCATGCATGGGTACATTAATTTCGCCGTCACTCTCCTTTTCGCCAAGAGCTTTTTGAGTCCGGATGTTTTTTTGTCAACAGCTTGTTGAATGAACTTTGTTTTATGCATGTTTTGTATAATTAGGCATATGCCCGTCCGACTGCGCAACATTTTTAGCCTAAATGTTGGTGTAAAAACGTTGTCTGATAACATGGGAGGTCAGTAGCCTGAAATTCGTATTCTAACTTGGTTTGAATGTCAGAACACAGCACCCAAGAGCATGGCTAACACCAAGCTAGCACAAACCTTGATCAGCATTCAGCACCTGAAAAACGCAGCTTTCCAGATAAATTTGAACCTTTGCGTTTCCGTTAAATGCAGAGCGGAGTTGCGGGCTATACGATTGTGGGGCATTGTTCTCCTTGCGAGCCCAAGTTGTGCAACAAGGTTAAAGCCGAGCCACCGGCCGTACGGCTGTCAGCTCACTACAAATGACGATGAAGAGTTTTTTTAACGGAGTAATCCAAGTGTTTGCGGTAAACGGAGTGTTTACGCTTGGCCTTTCTTCTCCATGTTCCAGTTCAAACCCAAAATTCCAATTCTCTCTCCAGCGAGCGACACATTGCAACGCCTCCTTCTAAAATGCTTTCAACGTTCAGACACCCAAAAACACCCTTTTATCGGTTGAGGGCGTGCAATTCAAAAACAAAATGTCTTCAGAACAAAACACCCCTGATGATCAAGGTGGTCAGCAAAGACCAAACAGCATCCATGTTTCTCGTTTGAAATACTGTAAAATGCTTCCAAGCTGATGCTGTTTCCGCATTGGTCTCTTTGCTTTGCTGCGGTCGGTGCCAGTCAGATGGCACCCAGTGACCGTCAGAGCAGACGTGTTTTTCCGCCCCTGATCTCTTTCTGGTTTACTCTAACAGTTCTATGGTTGGCCTGATCAAAGAAGTTTAATAAAACAACGGAAAAAATCGCACAAACATTGAAAATGTGTGGCAATAACCCGGAATTTGATAACATCTTCACAACAACACGTTATATTTGTCAAATGATTGGAAGTTTTACCTGCAGAAAGTTTGGGATCATCATACATGTCTGAATTCGCTCATTTTTCAGCTTTGTGCCACAGAAAGTTTCATCAAAATCCATCACCAGGTTGCAGAGAAAATTCCATTTCTGTGGGCGTCGCACCGCTGACTGGCATTTCAGGCGGCTCCGCCGTCGCTCTTGCCAACATGGTGGCGCATTTGCGGACGAAAAGTGAAACACAACCTGGAACCATTTTCGCTGGGCTTTGTTGCTTCCAGGTTTCTTTATTACTTCCATGGGCCTGATGATGATGGCAAAGGGATTCCAACGACACCGTTGACTTCATCTGGAGTCAAAAGGAAGCAGCAGTCAGGATCGCAACACCGAAAGGCAGCCGACAAAAAGAAATTGGCATTGTCCGCAGCTGACCCCAAGCAAACGAAGTTGGATTTTTCGCACAAGTTGAGAAGATGGATTCAAATTCAACTGCTGACTCACCTCCTCCCATCACGTTGGTGTCAGCCTCAGCGGAAGAGCAGGAGCAAATGCCGCCCGTTAATTTCGGGGTGAAGAGGTTCTGGATTGTCCCCCGGTACTGGATTGTACAATCTGGACGTCCCCCCCCCTTTAATTTCGTTGACCCGACCATAAAATGCCCATGACTCAGGAAAAGGTTTACCTTTTCTTCTCAAGGGGGTCATTTCGTGCGTCAAGGGGGCGACTGCCCCCTGGCGAGAAATGTCCCCTGGCGGTTGCCTGCTCCCTTTAGCATGTGCTATGGCTTGCCCTGGTTGGGAAATTTGACCTCCACAAAATTTGTACCCAAAATGAACCGAAAATTTCAAACTTTCACCAGTTTCTGCCCCTTATAGAACTCCGCTGGGATTCCGCCCCAGACCGGAGAGCTCGCCTCCAGACCCCCGACTGAGTGTGCCAAGAGCGCCTTTCCTGAAAATTGCCCCTGAACACGGATATTTTACCCAAAATTCACCCAAAATTTCAAACTTTCTCAAACTTCTGGACCAAAGAACCCTGCTGGGACTCCTCCCCGGACGCTTATAAGAAATGCATACTGTTTTGGGCACTTTCCCATCTAACCCCGTGTAAAAATTCTGACCCCCCAAAAACGGGAAAAACGTTTGAAACAAAGGAAAAAACGTCAGGTCAGGTGATTAGCTTTATTTTTCACTTTTTCGTTACGCGCAAAATCTGGAGATGCCCAAATCAGTAGGCATTTCTAAAAAAACGCCGCTCCGGAGAGGTCGCCTCCAGACCCCCGACTTAGTGTGCTCATAGCGCCTTTCCTAAAAATTGCCCTCTGCGAAAACCTAAAATGTCGTTTCTGCCTATTATCCCCATAAATGAACTAATTATTGGTTGACGCTTCACATAAATTTCAGCCAATCATAAATCGGCGTTCATAAGAGCAGAAGCGATGTCGCGTGCGTTAGAGATATGGTAGAAAAACGCCTGATAGACACATTCCAGGCTTATCAAGAGCCATTTTAGCCTGAATGAGGCCGTGTGGACCGATGCTTATAGTGTTAGATTTCAGGCTTATTATCCCGTACGGCGGTCGAACCTTTTTGATTGCTAATTCACCGCTTTAACATTCCATATCAATATCGCCCATCGCAAACAAAAAATCCCAACCCTTTCCTATAGCGACGGCACTGATTGCGTGAAACGTTTTTTATCGATGAAAAACCTCAACCCTTTAACTCATCCAGATGGGGAGGGGAGAGTTAATAAGGCGTCTTGTAAAGGAGATTCCAAATAAGAACCCCTTTTTAAGCTCTGACAACGTGATTCTAATACTTATAAGTGCCGTAACTCTCATTGCCCATCCCCGCCCAACGATCGCCAATTTTCGCTCTTTTCCTTTTCTGCCGTCGCGTCAAGAGGCCGGTTTTCCTGGCTGTGGTTGATTTCTGCGTCGCTGTGCATCGGCAACGAACTGTTTAATTCTCTGGAAACCAAATGACGGATTTTGATTAAATCTTTTGTGTTGGAAAGCTGAAAATTAGACCTTTTCAGGACTATAAAATTATCCCGAACTTTTCACGGGCAAAACTTGAAAGTCTTGCGGGGAAAAAAATATGTTCAAATTTTGATTTGATAAACTTTTGCGTTCTTGCCTAATCTTTCAATGATTGCGCGATTTTTTCCGTTATAACATGGTTTTGGTCTGCGGAAGAGTTGTAGAGGAAGCCCTCAGCTATCCACAGACACCAAAATCATTGCATTTGAACACCATTTGACTCTTTTTTTTTAGGGAGAACGCGACGCGGAAGAATTCATTTTATTTTTTGCACAAGAATAAGCGGGGATGAGGCCGCGTCTCCCTTGGAGGCCGCGATTTTCCCGTGGTAACATGGTTTCGAGCTGTGGAAGCGTTATAGAGGAAGCTTTCAGCTTTCCAAAAATACCAAAATCATTGAATTAGAACATCATTTGACCATTTTATGGAGAAGAAAAACGACATGGAAGCATTTTTTTTTCGACGCAACGAAAAAATAATGCTTCCATGTCGCGTTTTTTATTCATAAAATGATGATCAAATTCAATGATTTGGTATTTTTGGAAAGCTGAAAGCTTCCTCTACAACTCTTCCGCAGGTCAAAACCATGTTACAGCGGAAAAAATCGCGCAATCTTTGAAAATGTGAGGCAGGAACCCGGAATTTATCACATCTTAACTTGGACACTTTTGTATATCTCCATTATTTCAGCATTTTACCAGCGAAAAATTCGGGGCTGTTATATACGTCCAAAATCGCACATTTTTCTGCTTTCCAGCACAAAAAATTCTGTCAAAATCCGTGAAACGGTTCCAGAGAAATTTAACATTCCGTGGGTGACAACCCGCGACCGCCGTATAGTCGCAATGCATTTTACTTGTCGCAGTAGGCCACCGAGCGACATTCGCGCCTCTTGCGGACAAATAAAAACTGGCGACACCCAAAGCGACGAATTACGCCACTTATTGAGTATTAAAATCACGTTGGCTCTGATTTCAGCAAGGCCACGTACAACCCTTTCCTTTCACTCCCCGTAATCAGAAGCCTGAAAAAGGGTTTAGACCATTCATCGGCGAGGAGTTTTTTCGGTTGCAGGACAAGGGCGTTTCAGAGTATATGACAAAGGGCACTTTCAGGGACAACTTCTGGCACCACCCTCGTCTAATTCTCCCCTCCCCGTTGATCAAAAGCTCGTTGGTTGCGCTTCCGAATGCAAAAAAAAAATGAGCACCCCATCATCCGTGGCATGCATGCGGCAAGAAAAAGCCAATCAAAATCAGCTCTTAACAACGCCTTTTTATGAGTTTATCATCCCTGGGACATTAAGGCTTGGCAGAAAAAGCTTTAATTTTAAAATGTGAAAGAGAAGGGTTGAAAACTCCGCCCTGCTGAACCACCGATGGGAGCAGAATTTGAAGTTTTTAAGTTTTGAGTCTTCTCTTCTTTACGGTCGTTTGAGGAAGCTACTGAATCTGCTGATCTGATCTCACACGAAAACAGTCGCAGATCCTAACCCCCCGCTGACTGAGGGGGGCTCGTTGGCAGGCGCCCTTCTGGCATGAGGTCTTGGGAAGATTCAACGCAGCAGAGTTCTAACAAGATCTCCTTGAGCCGCGTGAGAATAGACAGATTTTGCTTATACAGGGTGAGTCACCTCGAATGTTGTTTTTTTTTCGATCGCAATTTCCGCGAAAACGGAGATATCTCCATAACTACCCGTTGCACCCCTTCAGACACCCCCAAATGTGGCTTCACCGAATCACAAGAAGACTGAGGTCTCAGGCCCAATCATCCGAGACACGAAGAAGGCATACCTGCTGAAAAAACGCCCCTCCAACCTCTCTACCCCTTCCCGCAGAAAACCACCCCTAAAACGGAAGCCAAGGGATGGATTTGAGTCGGATACCTTCTGGTACCTTCAGATCAAGGAAATGAACAACTTTGTAATTTAAACCATGGACCTCCGAAGCACAGTTCCGGAGATAATGCGCTGCTTAGAAAACAACCCTAACTACCCTTCCCCAAAAAGGGTGTTGGGGTGTCAATTTGGGAGAACCCAATGGAACCAAACGAAGCGCAAGAGAACGAGGCTCCAAAACCTCCATTGAACCACAATTGTAGGTGCAGCCGTTTTATCGGAAATTGCGATCGAACAAAACCAACATTCGAGGTGACTCACCCTGTATATAGGAAATCAGACTTTTTGAGATCTTCTGTCCAAAACATATGTTCAGTCGTAAGAATGGGCAATGGTCAATGATCCAATGTTCTCCTTTGCACATTGTTGCAAGTGACAATCTCTTTTTGGACAGATAAAAAAGTCGGAAGCAAAAATCTGCGTCCGTTCTGCGACGCGGGTTTAGAAGGGGATCTCCGGGACGCGTATTTGATTAATCTATACGAATCGGGCACTTTTCCATCCAACCGCGTGAAAAAGTCCCGAGCCAGAAAAAGGCAAGAAAACACTCTGAACAGAAAATGTTTTAGGTTAGGTTAGGATAGGTAAGTTTGGCTGGGTTCGGGTAGGTTAGGTTAGGTTAGATTAGCTTTATTTTGCTTTTTTGTCCAAGCGTCAAATCGGGACATTGCCGGATTCGTATAGATTAATAAAATAGGTACCTGCGCCTCCGGGACAGAGTGGAAGTAGGATTCTGATATTTTGAGTACATTATGAATTCATTAATTCCGCGACCACTGTACATTATTATTTCTGTGACTGTGCAACGTGGAAGCAATTTATTTTTAGGCGGATGACCTCGCATGTGTGCCGTCTTTAAGGCTGGAATAAAATTCCTGAAAGCATGTCCGTTCGCTACGTCTGCATTTGATAATGGTGCGGCAGAATGGGAGGGGGAATCCGGGAGGCCTGTTTACAAACCCTGCCGCGACTTTAGATGGCAGGCCGGGGCCCCAGCGAGCATTGTTTTTTCCGAGAGGGGACAGGGTTGGTCAGGTTCAGATAGCTTTAGATGAGGTTCAGATAGCTTTATGTGAGAAAAAAAATTATTTTTCTTTCTTGCGAAAACAGGGCCCCAATCGAGCATTCTTGCACCAAACTCTCTCTGCCATCTAAAGTCGCGGCAGGGTTTGTAAAACCGCATCCAAGAGCGATGCGGCATGGAATCCTCAAATGACCACCACACACACCAGAAGCCACACAACAAATTTCCGAATCTGAACCGACCAATGCGAATCGAAATTCGGCGAAAGCCACCGAAATTAGATCAGGGGCAAGCCAAGCCTGTCTCAGAAGTCGGAAAATTGAAGTTTGGTTATCGTGGAATAAAATAACTTGAAAATAAATAGAAAAAGCCCACTCGGCACTCCCCCTTTGCCCACTCTCCCCTGTGACCACCAGGGGATCCTAACGAAGCCGTGGCTTACGCGAACCCGCACATTCCAATTCACAGAGTGACCGAGCTTCTGTCTTCAGTCTCCACGGATCCTGTGGGACCAGAGAAATAAGCCCTTCGTTGGAAATCAAAAACTGAAAAATAACACAAATTGAATTCCATCCGTGGGATGGCAAATTCGAAATGAGGCTCACAAGTCACAACAACTCACAGATGCATCACTGTCCAATTTTCAGCGATCGAAAAGTGCGTAGCGTGAGTCCCTCCCATCCACTCGTCAATGACCATCCGCCAATTGGTGCTCGTTTCTTGGATTCCCGTTTCTTGGACGAAAATAGTCCCGTTTCTTGGACCAAAATAGTCCTGTTTCTTATATTCCCGATTCTTGGACGAAAATAGACCCGTTTCTTGGGCGAAAATAGTCCCGTTTCTTGGACGAAAACAGTCCCGTTTCTTGGATTCCCGTTTCTTGAACGAAAATAGTTCCATTTCTTGGATTCCCGTTTCTTGGACGAAAATAGTTCCATTTCTTGGACGAAAATATTCCCGTTTCTTGGATGCCAGTTTCTTGAGCGAAAGTCGTCCCGTTTCCTGGATTCCCGTTTCTTGGACGAAAATTGTCCCGTTTCTTCGACGAAAATTGTCCCGTTTCTTGGACTCCGGTTTCTTGGACGAAAATAGTCCCATTTCTTGGATTCCCGTTTCTTGGACGAAAATAGTTCCATTTCTTGGATTCCCGTTTCTTGGACGAAAATAGTCCCGCTTCTTGTATACCAGTTTCTTGAACGAAAATAGTCCCTTTCCTGGATTCCCGTTTCTTGGACGAAAATTGTCCCGTTTCTTGGACGAAAATTGACCCGTTTCTTGGATTCCGGTTCCTTGGACGAAAATACTCGTTTCTTGGACGAAAATAGTCCCATTTCTTGGATTCCCGTTTCTTGGACGAAAATAGTCCCATTTATTGGATTCGTCTCTTGGACGAAAGTCGAAAATGGTCCCGTTTCTTAGATTCCCGTATCTTGGACCAAAATAGAACCATTTTAGGATACCCGTTTCTTGGACGAAAATAGTCCCATTTCTGGGATTCCCATTTCTTGGACGAAAACAGTCCCATTTCTTGGATTCCCGTTCCTTGGACGAAAATAGTCCCATTTCTTGAATTCCCGTTTTTTGAACGAAAATAGTCCCATTTCCACTCCTTGGATTCCCGTTTCTTTTACAAAATATCCCGTTTTTGAACGAAAAGCCCCTTTTTATTCCCCTTT
>JASGXE010014718.1:0-12155 GCA_030068105.1 Sinentomon sp. SZTP_YWyxl
GAGGGATTCTGCTCTTTTCCGAAAAAAGATTTCAACTTGTGGTTAACCCAAGGGAACTCATTGCCCCGTCTAATGGACTTAATTGGTACCATGCTGAAATATAATGCAGGAAGTATTTGCAAAGTACTTGACACAATGAATTTGGATCATGTACTAAAGCCAAATCAGAAAAAAGCAGGCGTAACAGCAAGGAATTCTTTGTTTGTGACCAGTCTACGGCACTAAAATCAGGCTTAAGAAAAGTCATTGATTTAGAATTCGAAGAGGAATTGTGGACATTTAGCCTTCCCAGAACTGCCTGGTGGTCTGAAATTCCACCAATCAGAGTGATGTTTGCCAGTGAGAGAAAATCTTGCAGGTTCAGTTACAAGCTTCTTTAACGCAAAGTTTTCCATGCATTCCAAGAACTGGATCTCAATACTACTGGCGTTTAGAAAGTTAATCCTGTTCCAATTAATGTGGGGTAGATTAAAATCACCCGGCACAATCAAATTCATCGAAGGAGTATGCAGAACTGTCAAAAATTGCGAAAGTAAGAAATTGCTGACAAACCCGCAGGTGGAGGGAGCAAAGTACACAGAAAGGAAAACTATAGAGAACCTGTCAAGCATTGTTTTGGAGAATGCAATTTCCACCAAATTTTCAAAATTTGTTTTTAACCCTGGAGGGAGGACCATTCCGTCTTCTAACACTACTTCTTACCTTCCCCATGCTAACCTTCTTCCGCTTCATGGCGCAAGTATTAAGTACTTTTGCAGTGTTGTCTTTTGTTCTTTGTCGTATTTCATGCCAATCTCGTTGAGAACATTGTTCCTCGGCCACCTAATTTGTGGCAGTTTCAATCAACAAAAACAATAAATAATAGGCCTAATCTCAGAACTCACCCCTGTACAGATCCATATCGCTCTTCGTTTTCTGCAGAAGGTTATTCAGCCGTTGACCTGGGTCAAGATCAGGCAAAGCCGACTCCTTTTTCCTGGAGGTCCTGTCGTAGTCGCTGTTGGACTGGGTGCTGGAGTAGGAAGGCGACCGGGAAGTTGGACTGGTAACACCCGACGAACCGACCTCCGAACCGTTCGTGTATGAGCTGCTGCCTGAGGAATTTATGCTTGGGAAGGACGAGGGAGGGGGAGGGGGTGGCGGGGGAGGTGGTGGGGGTGGGGGTGGTGGAATGGCAGATTGGGAGTCAGTTTTGGCTGGGGTTGATGATGGTTTGAGACGACACGATCCCCTGTGGAGGAAAAAGAAAATCTTGTCTTGTTATTTGGACATTTCAGGAAATGGCCTGATTGTGGTATACATCATATACAAATTTCCGTATTGTTCTCCAAATTCATGAACCAATTTCGCAAGTCCAAATTCACAGCCACATCAGAACAATAATGAACCCGCGTCAGGTTGGACAGATTTTTCGCATCAGACTTTTTCAGATCGTCTGTCCAAATCAGATTTTCACCTGCAACAATGTGCAAAGGAGAACATTGGAGCAATGAAGTATTGCCCATTGTTCATTGATGCAAGTGTTGATCTGTTTTGGACAGATGATATGAAAAAGTCTGATAAAAAATCTGTCCATTCTGACATTGGTTTTTAGTCGCACTAAAAAAGTCTGGCCGTTCTGATCCGGCTTTATCATAAAGCAGCAATTTATAAGAAGAGTCCCATCTTCTATATGCTCTTCTTATCTAGAGACAGGGGAGCAAACCGTTCACGCAAGTCGAACTGTCAGGAAATGGAACACCCTCTCCTTCACACCAGAATCCATTCTCTCATTGTTGTCAAGTTGACGATTAATAGTTTAACCCCAAAATGATTGTCAATTTGTCTTTTGTCCGCAGCTGAACTGCCACTTAAAAAATGTTAAACATTTGTACTCGTATTTATTTGTAAGACGAAAATCATAATTAATTTTGATTGCGTTAAGCCGCGTCAGAATGGACAGAGTTTTTGCACAAAAGTTTTTTTAGATCGTCTACCAAAAAAATTGCCACTTACAACAATGTGCAAAGCAGAACATTTGAGAATTGACCATTGCCCCTATGATTGCCCATTGTTGCAAGTGACAATCTGTTTTGGGCAGAGATCTAAAAAATCTGTTGCAAAAATCTGTCCATTCTGACGCGGCTCTATTGGCCCTACATCGATTTGAAATAACCTACTCCTGTGCCTGATCCAATGCGATTTCAAAAATTCGCGTTAGATCGTTTGATGCAGACTGATAATGCACACTCTTCCATTGAAGCATTCAGCGAACTTTGATTTCTGCGCCGAATCGACAGTTTTCGATCAGTCTTTCGTTGTTGCAGAATTCCGGTTTCCCATATGAGCATACTTGAGAGCATTCTAGGTTGTGTCTTCAAGTCGAATGAAAGACGTTTGGAGACCGGGGCAAGTTGAGACAGTTTTTGCATGTTTCTTGGGAAACTCTTTCAGATGAGGAAGTCCCGTCTTGCATGCAGTGGTGTGATCCCTTGGCAAAGCGCACATTTTATTTCATTTTCATTTCATTTATTAAAACTAGTTCACATTGATGGGTGAAAATTGTCGCCGCTGGGCCCGTCAGATAAACAAGGATAAAATCAACGAAATGGGCAAAAGAACCAGGTGAGAAAGTTGCAAAAACGTTTTCCCGCGCAGCGGTCATTCAGAGGATAAGTGAAGAGTTTAATTGCAGGTAGAGAATTTCAGTTACGAATGGTGCGCGAAAAAAATTGAGCAGTGTAACACATGATTATTTTTCGCATATGTCTGTGTGCTGCCTTCATCATTAGCTGAAATCTTTGCCCCCTTCCTTGAACATTGAGCCGGTCATGCATATCATCCACATCTTGAGCTAAGTTGTTCCTCATTCAAAAGTATGTCCCCGCTCTTGTACCTATTTCCGGTGTGCGTATAACCCTGTTAGTTTGCTGTTGTTAGAAACAGATTTTCCCTTTAATTAAAATCGAAGGAAGGTTGATAGGTACTCGTATATCCGGTGAGCACCTTATTTCTGCAACACTCTTTTGAGTCTCAGTTAGCACTCTTGAATTCCCAGGGAGCTTCTTATTGGATAATATTGCAAATACCAAGCTGAGCCTGTCGATTCTGTGCCAAAAAGAATTGAATTTCCAGTGAGCTCCTTGGATATTGCATCTCATGGCCCGGTTCATCATGAACGTTTACGGCTACACATCCAGTGTAACGGCTATGCTTAGTGAGCTCGGCCTCTCACCTCTGTTTCAGAGAAGGTCTGACAGACGCCTTAAAACTCCTCAGGGGTTCCCTGCTCTTCCATGTTCCAGATGAAATTCGAGCAAGCCAGTTCAATAGTAGCCGCTCCCATACCAACACATTTTTTGTTCCCACTATAAAGTTATCAGCACGCTTTCAACCTTTTTTCATAAAACAATTCGCTCCCCAAGGACTCTAATTTAATTATAAATTCCCCCGATCTTTGAGTTCACTTCACTTTTTCTATAGCTCTCCCCATTGTGAACTTTATTGGTCGTTTTTTAAACTTTGTTGTTTCTCTCCTATGTTTGTCTGTTATAGTCGTTATCTTGACTTGTTGAAATGTTTTTGTTATATTTCTTGACTGTTGATATGGTGCGTGTGTTATGTTTGCATTTAAATTGCAAATTACAAATACAAATAACTACAAATACAAAATACAAGCTGAGCATTTGAATTCTCTGCCAAAAAGAATTGAGGGAGCTGACTGCCAGCATGGCAGTCAGTGGTTTATTTCTGCTTGCCTTACGGCCGATTTTTTTTTCTTTTATAAATGCTGTTCTTTTCAAAAATAATTTTATCATCTTTTAAAGTTTTAATTCCAATGAGTACCGTGGTGGTATGCGAGTACCCACTGCTTTGAACATTTTAAGCTTCTTTGATTTATTGTCCAAAAATATTTACATTTCCAGATAGCACCAACTGTTCCAATATTGCACGTGTTACATGAAAAAATTAACCTGACCTTCGCAGTTTACTGGCGTCATCTTGACTTTGAGCACAATTGACCTGGTTTTCAGAGAGCACCTTGCAAGAGCCACTACTTGATCTTCTGGATACGGGCGAATGACCTGAAGAAAGAGACATCCAATGATTTGATCATTTTCAATTCTTCTTTGACAAAACTTGGAAATTTCAGAAGGTTCAATGGTCAGAGAGGAACAACATATTGGTCCAGAGATGAAAAATATAGTGGTACATAGATAGGATCAATAATGGTCCACGGAGGA
This sequence comes from Sinentomon sp. SZTP_YWyxl, assembly GCA_030068105.1. Classification (NCBI taxonomy): domain Eukaryota; kingdom Metazoa; phylum Arthropoda; class Protura; order Sinentomata; family Sinentomidae; genus Sinentomon; species Sinentomon sp. SZTP_YWyxl. The sequence goes on from JASGXE010014718.1 coordinate 4,224, forward strand.
ACAATAATGGTCCACAGAGGAACGATAGTGGTCCATAGATAGGATCAAAAATGGTCCACGGAGGAACAATAATGGTCCACAGAGGAACAATAGTGGTCCATAGATAGGATCAAAAATGGTCCACGGAGGAACAATAAGGGTCCAGAGAGGAACAATAAGGGTCCATGGAGGAACAATATTGGTCCACAGAGGAACAATAACGGTCCACAGAGGATCAATAATGATCCCCGAAACAATGTTGATCTCCAATAGGGTGGACTCCGAAAAAGGATATACTGGCACGAATGTCACTATATAAGCAAGTCAAACAAGTTATGCATGTCTACGAAGATCCAGCCGAAATAAGTGTGTAATTGAAACTTGTGAAAAAATCTTCACGACGCCAACGTTGCAAGTGTATACAATATGCTCCGTATTCTTAAACGTTTAGCTAAAGATAAGCCAACACTCGGCGAATTGCAAGTGGCATGTGACGCAAATCGGTGACATGAGACAGGATTTTTCTCGATTAGAACATGGGAAAATGGCCCAAATTCTCAAACATACCCAAAGCAGATGATCGCCGTTCGAAATTCAAACCCCGATCATCGAATGCTGTTTTGGCGCCATGAATGGGAATTGACAAAAATCTTACAGTCGTTTATGGGAACAAATAAGTTAAAGGAATTGTCGGGTCATACTTTTATTTATTTATTTAAAAACAAAGAAAAATGATTTGGCACTGGCATCAAATGATAAAAAACAGAGAAAAACATAATGTGTAAACTTCACAAAGATGCAGAAATACATTTAAAACATCACCTGTCCCCGACTGGTGCGCGAGACCCGCTGGAGAGCCCGAGATAGGTGATTTCCGATGCAGATTATTCCAGTCAAAAACTGTGCGAGGAAAAATCGAGTTTGAAAGAACATTGCATTGAGATCGAGGAAAAGCAATAATCATGCCGTTGTCACAAAGTATCCAGGTGGCAAGGGAACATAAACTTCATGGAGAAGGGATATCAGAAAATAATTTAAGGTGCGGGTCACGACGGCGTTGGGAGAGCACCGAAAATCCTAATGTGGACAGCGTTGCAGTAGCACTGCATGTCGAAAGTAGTTGCCTAAAATCGTCCCAGCTGCTCGGCGCTTACTTTTTTAAAATTTGCAACCTCACAAAACCTTCAGCGGATCCCACACCCCGCAGGCATATTCGATAATAGCTAGTACATATGCTTTTTTCCTGGTTTTAGGAGAAGCTCCTAGCTTCCAGTTTCCGATCACTCAGTGACAACTGTATCAATATGCTGTAGAAATGTTACCGGATAAGGTAATGCCAAGATATTTAACAATTTTAAACGCAACTTTTAATCTTCGCCTCGCGATTCTGAGTATCGATCCATTTCGGATCAAAGAATTACATGAAGATAAAAAATCATGACCATGTCAAAGTTATCACCAAGTCTTTTCCCATAAAAGACGTTAAATGTCTCTTCGACAGCATTATTGTTCTTGAAGCCGTGGATAACATCAGCAGAATTTTGTAGGCGATTTAGTCATTGGGATTTGTCTTATAAGCGGCGATTGTCTTTAGCTTCGTTTTTGAATGCGGCCTAATACTTACCGTCCAATGGCAAACAACTGTAGAAACGACAAAAATACAACCAAGTTGCCAGTTGTTCAAGTGTACTTTCCTGGGCCATGGCCCTTTAATGTGACCGGCGCAGGTGGTGTCCAAGTACTTGATGCATCCAACGAGCGGATAACCCATGCTTGTATTGTTGAATTTGAGTGTTTTTGCATTTCACTGGTCCCAGGCCTGCGGCGAGTAGTTCTCCATCTCCGCCTTTGCTTGTTCGTGGGAGGAATAAAAATCATTGGATGCACATTTTTGTTGCAGTTCTGAAGACTTGTAATCATCCATGAGAGTGCTGAACGGTCGAGTACTCAGTCTTGCTGGCACAATCCATTCTTGTACTGTATAATTTCAAGCGCAACCCAACACTTAACCTTCTAATTTTCCACCTCTTACGGTTGATGTTGTTCTCCTATTGGTGGGAATTAGGAGTGAGAATTCGCCCGGGCTCTTGAGATGCAGACAGATCTTTGGAGCTGCATTATCCATCACACATTTGCCCAAATTCTTAAACAAACACCAAATTTTGAACGGCTATCATCTTTAGCTTCGTTTAAAGAATTCGGTCCATTTTCACATGTCTCTTTCTTTAAGATTACGACAAAATCGCAGCCACCGATTCGGTTCATATACCACTTAGAATTTGCCGATTGTTACTCCTGAAAGCCTGTCCTATTACCTTTGTTGTCCTTCGTGTAAGATGGTCCTCGCTTAACCTCATCCGGACTTCTGTCACTTTCGACCATCGGCGTGGCAATGCCACTCCTACTGCTCGCTGTCGACAGTCTTGGGCTGGAACCTTTGGATCCTCCCTGGTAGATATCCTCGTAGTCGTTCTCTGCTGAAGGTTCACTGAGGTCAGAGAGACTCATGCTTTCTTCGGATGTGGTCGAATTGCCGTGGACGTCCGCTTTCACTAAATTAGATCATAGGATAAATAGGACAAATCAGATCAAACAAATCAGAGGATAAATCAGAGCAAACGTTAATGAAGACTGAGGTACTCAGTAAAATACAGGGTGTGACAATAAAAAGGTGAGTGAACAAAAAAAACGATTTTTGCAAATCTAAAATTTTTGATTGCTTTATTAAAAGTACCAACTTGGTCCACAGATGTGGATGTATGCCAAGATGAATTCATGCCAATTCTTTCCAGTGTGAATTTGAACATTTTCTTCCCTAATACGCGGGTGACTTGCAAGGGTGACGTGACACATCCGAAGATGGCTTCCCGTGACTTGCCTGGGTGACACACCCGAAGGTGACTTCCCCAGATGGCATCTCAAGGTTGCTTTGCGGTGTGTGAATTCACAGCTTGACATCACGTGACTTCAAAGAGAAATTTTCTTTCCCTTTTTGCTTTTTTGTATTTCCTGCCTTTTTCGGTTGTCATTGATTTTATAATTTGAACACAAGCTTCTTTAGTTTTTTTATATTTGAGAACCTTCTTCAATTATGTGAATTTTATGAGAATCTTCTTTAATTACTTTGAACAATAATGCGTCAATAATGAGATTGAACTTTATGAAAAGCCTCTTTGACATGAACTTTATGTAACGCTTCAGAAAAATAAACTTTATGAGAAGATTCTTTAATTGATATGAACTTTCCGAGAAACTTCATTATGATTATGAACTTTATGAAAAGCTTCTATAATTTATATGAACTTTTATGAAAAACGTCTTTAATTAACACGAACTTCATGAAAAGCATATTTAATTATTGTGAATTTTGTGGAAAGCTTCTTAAAAAAGAATGACCTTTGAGAGAAACTTCTTAAATTGTTTTGAACTTTGCGAACTTCCTAAAAATATGAACATTTCTTTCATTCAAGCTTCTTTCATTTGTATGAACTTCATGAGAAGCTTCTTTCGTTCGCATTCAAGAAAGTTGTTGTGTTGAAGAATATCAACGTTTTTGATGTTTTTCTCGCGACATTTGTCAAGAACTTTCTGTTCAATCTTTCTGCTCTTTTTTTGTACTTCTAATTATCATTTTTTGCCACCTTTTAATTGTTGGATAGTTTCTTACACTGCCTTCCACGACACCCTTGCTTTTTTTCAACTTTTTCGTTCATTTGTGCAACATTCAGATTTCCGCAACACGAATGGCTCTTTGCATCAACCTTTCCGATTACATCAATTTCAGAGAAGCTGCTAAGAGCAATCGCCTGCAGGAATCACAAAATCACAATTTTCACTGGGAAATAATTTCCTCATAATCAAGCCAGCACTGAAGCCGTGTGGTCTCTATCACTTGGTACGATACTCGCCGCGCCAAACTAAGAAACTCCATTCGTGTTGAGATCTTTCTTAGCCCCTTAACCTACTGCAATACGCACACAGCAGTGCATATACAGAGGTGCTTACCATGCAGGCGCAGATCAAAATGACAAATATGCATGTGGGACGGGGACTGACTGATTGGCTTGGTGCGGGCTAATCTAAGATGACGAGTCTAGCTGGATTGAGTGCAGTGAGGTGGCTCAGGTGTGCTGGTTATCTCACCTTAAGTTCTCTGGATAAAATTTTCCATGGAGAATTGATGTAGATTTCAGACACGCCAAGCGCGAATTTACTTATTTGTCTCATGACCAAACCTAACCCAACCTAATGTAGCCAAACCTACCATAACAACTTGCCAAAACAGAAGAGATAAACACTTGCTCTGTGAGTAAACATGTGGACTAACGTTAGACACCCTGTAAGCCTGCAGTTCAGCTTACATATTGTTTGGGAAGGCAGGTGGTTTAGCACAGTCAGGTGAGAGTGCGCGGAACAATCAAGAACAGATTCTCGTTTATCACCTTCCCAATTTTCCCTCGTCGTTCGGGCATCGGCAAATTTGTTTAATTTTTAGAGCGTCAGGCGACCGATATATTTCGATTCCCGGGAAGCAGAGGAACGTGGCAGGAACGTTCCGCCGGAACATGGCAAACACTTGTCTGTGCCAGGTGACTGCCTTTTGGATATGGTCGGTGTGGCACCACGGTGCTGGCTACTGTAGCAAGAACATGGCGTTCCCCCATGGCAGCGATGTGTTTCTCCACCGTGGAAGGAATGTAGCATACCACCGTGACAGGAACGTGATTGCCACGGTGGTTTGTCTCGTTCCACGGTGGAAAATAGCATTCCCGCCACGGGAGCATTCCATGTCCCCACCACGGTGGAAAAACACATCGCCGCCACTGCAGAAAGCCACATTCCTGCCATGGCACATTCCTGCCATGGCAGCCACCTGGCACAGACAAAAAGTGTTTGCCATGTAACGGCGGTACGTTCCTGCCACGCTTCTCTGCTACCCGGGTTATTGGCCAATTCCACGTCAACTACAGCACCGAAACCCTGACATCAGGAGTGCCACCGCGTAAAGAAAAACGTTTTTGGAGAATTGGAGTGCAAAATATGGAAACGCCGCCTTTGACCCCCAAAATGGATTCTTTGTAGCCTTTTTATTCGATGCTGAAACTTCTTTCAGCACACGAAAACCAACAGCCGTTCGTCGTGCATTTACAAATGGAATTTTTTCCAGTTGCAATTATTCTGCTGGTATAATTGCAAATTTTACGTGTTTTTTCATCCACAGAGAATTTGTAACAAAACCAGTAGAGTCAAGGCACTTGAATGACAAGTTTTTTTTGCCATGGTCAAGTGTTATTAACAGTGGCATAATCCGGCTAAAGACAACGCTGTCTCATAAATTTTGAAAAGCGTCTATCGTATTGCTGCAACGTGTATCTGTGTCCATCAAATTCTTTGTGGAATTTATTTGCGCAAATTATAAGTGGGTACTCGTAAATAAATAATTTGCCCCTTACAATTCGCCTCAGCGAAGCCCAAAGCAGTGGCAAAGCATGCATTTATTTCAGATCTTTCCAAGTGACTTTCCAAGTGGTTCCAATGGAATTCCGTACCTCTCGCATATGCTGCAAAATGTAATTTTGCGGCGCTTATATTCCAAATTGGGTTCAATTGTTCGGGTTTTAAAAGCCAAAATATTCTTCCATATGGCTTGACACTTCAGTAAGATAAGTTCCCTCCAAGCCCTTCATCGATTAAGGTCAAAGGTCGAACCTGTAATGACGGCACCGGACATTGGATGGAATGTTTCGCTACTTAATTTTCCCAGTATCACGGAATTCCGGTTGCTTTTCACTTGGTAATCACTCGACGAGTCGTTTATTTCCAGTCCACGGGGTTCAGGGACATTTCCACCGTTCCTTTTTGGGCCGTAGTTCTCTTGCGACCCTGCAGCAAACAGATCGTTTACCCTGGTGTATATCACATTTTCTGGGTCGTGTAGGAAAAACGGGGGACTGTTGTCACCGGTTACACTGCCAGGGGAATTGACACTTGCTGTACTCCCGGTGCTGTTGTGGTAGCTGCCGGAGTGTTCTGTCCAAGATGACTGAGGAGATGGGGAGGACGTGGTTGGTGACGAAGAGCTTAGGAGAGAATCCTCCGCAGTGCTCGTACCATTCCGATCACTGTTGCTTAGGTCACTTCGGTAAGCCCTTCCTGACGACTTGCTTCCCTTGGAGTTGATTCCAGTCCTTGACTCTTTTTGGTTGGCATCTTGATCGTGTTGACAGCTGCTTCCAATGTTCATCGGTCGGTTGTCCTTGTCCTTGGCTTGCGGGGGATGTAAATAGAAAGGTTCTTGAGCCGTCGACCCGGAATTCGCTCGGACGCCAGGTGACCTCTTGTCTTGAATGTCAGTGCAAGATTTTGAATGCTGTTGAAAACAAATGAAGAATTAACACCTATTGAATGCACTAATGCTGGTAAAATTTGCGATAAAACGAGAAATTAGCGCAATTATGGGTGGGAGATTCATGAGAACAGATGTTAGTTGTGGGACGAAGGCCGCAAATGTTCTATTATACCCCCAGCATTTGCCCTTTCAAGGTTCTGGAATCAAAATGAGGTTGTCATTTAATTTTCATCTGGTGCTTGCGCCCGGCTTCGGAATTAAAAGGTTGCCTCAAGTTCAACTACACCACCATTGGGGTTTCATTTATACGTTGTACGTGCTGGGCAATTGTGACAAAAGTGGATATCAGATTGCATCAAAAGCTTACATGCGTTTGCTCTTGTTGTGCAGGAAAACTCTTTTCGAAGAAGCCGATGCTGAAGGGCATCTGGAACGGGCGTGCGGGATGGGTCTATTTTTCTTTTCCTTTTGCACTGCGAAAGGTCAAATCAAAAAATGGAGAGGTTTTTGTGAAAATATTCGAAGCTTTGCCTTTGCTCTCATGAGAGTATGCTTCTGCACCGGGGGCAAACTTCGGTTAATTTCGTTCTTCTCCCTTTCCACCAAAATGGTTCCTCGAGTTGTTCAACGGAGGACATTTGGCGGCAGAAATCATCAGGCTGGCTTTCGAAAAACACCAAGATTTCTTGATTATTTTTTCCGCAAAATGCCATATTTCGCTCTGCTGTGATGAGTGTTGCTTATAATGTCAATTAGTTTTTGATTAATTTTTCCGCAAAATTTCATTATTTCTCTCTGCTGTGACGAGTGTTGCATATGCTGTCAATTAGTTATTCTTGATAAAAAAAATTCGAAAAAAAATTTCGTATTTCGCTCTGCTGTGACGAGTGTTGCATATGCTGTCAATTAGTTTTTCTTGATTATTTTTTCCGTATAAAATTTCATATTTCGCTCTGCTGTGATGAGTGTTGCATGTGCTGTCAATTAGTTTTTCTTGGTAATTTTTTTCCGTATAAAATTTTATATTTCGCTCTGCTATGACTAGTGTTGCATGTGCTGTCAATTAGTTTTTCTTGACAATTTTTTTCCGTATAAAATTTCATATTTCGCTCTGCTGTGACGAGTGTTGCACATGCTTTGAATTAATTAGGGGCAGCTATGCATCGTGAAATTTCTTATTTTGCTTTCCTGTGACGAGTGTTGCACATGTTATCAATTGGTCAGGCGCAGCTGTCCATTGGAAAATTTTATATTTCGCTCTCGCTGTGACGAGTGTTGCATACGCTGTAAATTAGGTAGGGGCAACTGTGCATCGCCAAATGTCATATTTCGCTTTCCTGTGACAAGTGTTGCACATGTTATCGTTGGTCAGGCGCACCTGTGCATTGGAAATTTTTTTATTTTTCGATCAGCTGCGACGAGTGTTGCACGATTGTCAATAAGTTTGGTGCAACTATGCATCACAATTTTTTATTTTCGTCCTTGTGAGACGAGTGTTGCATATCGTTCCTATTTGTCCTTGCGTCGTTGGGCAGAATGCACACATTCTCTAGCCAGCAACTTCCTGGTGGCCGCATGAAATCCACAGATATGCCATTTTGTTT
>JASGXE010014719.1:0-12196 GCA_030068105.1 Sinentomon sp. SZTP_YWyxl
TGGAGTCTTGTAAATTACAAGATGTAGACAACGAATGGAAACAGCATGCTCTCTTCGACTATTCATATGGTTTAAGTACTGCTGTGGATTCTGTTGATTATTGGCTGAAAGTTTTTTTGTCTGAAAAACTGCTGGATTACCCATCTATCCTAATTTAAAATCGTTTTTTTTTTTTAATTTTTTTCGTTGTTGCTGGACACCACACAGAAACAGATTTGTTACTGAACTATTGGGTACTTGAAACTATATTTCCCTTCTGCATACTCAACAAGGTGTCAGATATAACTGTGTTGGATTTGAACCCACAAGACAAATGTTGACACGAAAGTTTTAAGGGGGGGGGACCTTCGCGCAATTTTTTTTTATTTTTCAACCGATTTTGTTTAAACTTTGTACACATTTTGGGGTCACTTCAACTAAATCTGTGCAAAATTTCACACCCCTGGTGTTTTTTCGTTTCGCAATTGTGGCCAATTTATATGCAAAAGTAGACAAACATTTGATAGCTGCATCGCCTAAACCATTAGAGCTAGGACCTCTATTTGCACCAAACTCACCAAAACTGATCCAGAATTTGGCTTGAAAGGTCAGCAACCTTATGCCTAACTTCTTTTTTTTGCACCAGAATCAAATTAATGTTTATCGCGTCAAAAAGTGGTAAATTTTTACTGCCACAATTTGAAAATACTCGTATATCTGGAAACACCACAAATGGTCGGATTTTGACCATTCTGGCCAATTCAGGACACTTATTTTACATAAGTATGCCAATTTTTAACCATCTATGTTGTTCCCAAGCTGAGATTTTGCATTCGACCGTTTGCCGAACATGAAAAATCGGAATTCCGAGGAAATTGAATATTTGCGAAGTGTTGATTTTTGCAACTTCGAAAAACCTATTTTGGCATCTTCGAACTTTTTTGTGCCATATCTCAGCCTACGAGGACTTGGAAGGTTGAAATTTGGCATACTAACAAAAAAAAAAACCATCCTGATTCGGCTAGAATGATCAAATTTTGTCTAATTTGCCTCCTTTCTGTGCAATGGTCATTTTTCTGAAAGATGTCATTTCTGACAGATTACGCGATTGCGTAAAAATTCATTCTGGTGCCTTCGCATTTTAGTCCGTAACTTCTAAACCCTGTGGAAATTCAGAAAACGGAATGCACCGCTGGAATCAGTAAAGTTTTGTGCATAAGATCACCAAAAACCCCAACATACCATTTTTCATCATTTTTTAACAATCCGAAGGTTTCCTGCCCCCTTAAAATGTCGCCAATAATGACGTTATATGTTGAAACTTCAGCTTTAAAGCCTTCTTTACTTGCTGAAAATCCTTTAATCCTTTACGTGCAAAGTTGTGATCAAATTTTTTTTTTTCTTTTTCATTTTATCAAAAATAGGGAATAGATTCACGGTTCAAATAATATGCATTGTGATGGTTTCTGCTCGAGTGCTAACTACACTTTCTTGGAACCTACTTAATGGCATAACCACCGGCCGATTTCCAAAACGAAGATTAATATGCGGATCGCTGTGATCCGCGTATCGAGGGTGGTCATCTGGTTGACCACAAACATTGGGATTCACATCGATACTGCGAATGACATGGTCAACGTAATATCACCACTCGTCGATCCGCGGATCGAGGCGATCCGCCGATTAATCTTCATTTTGGAAATCGGTCTATTGGTGATCAGTGCTTGTAGTAGTGATATTTCCAAAGAGATTAATATAAAATAGAGGTGCAGTGGGTGGTGAGGCGTGCGTTCAGCGCTGTTGTCGAATTGAATTTGGAGAAAACGCCATCGCCGGGGCAAAAAGCGTGTCGGGAAGCATTGGGGGCAACGGGGAAAAAGACGATTTTCACTGGTTGGGTGGCTATTGCGTGGAAATGGGGGGTCGGAGCACATTTTTTCACTGAACATTTTCTGTTCAGTGTACTTTTGGCAATCTATCCTCGAAAAATGGCTTTTGTGTGGCGACCCACTATCTTTATATCTCAGTTATCCCAAGGCAACCAGTCGTCTGGCATTGGAAATGCAGCAGCGTGCTTGTGGAATTTGTTGTTGCAAGAAAGTTGGCTCTGGAATGCAAACTTTGCTGGCCTGTCAACATTTCTGTTATTTGAGAAATGCAATTTGATCACGGATGCTTATGAAAGCAAAGCATGCATTGTCAATTATTAAAACGAGTCGTTTGACATTGGGATGGACAAATTTGCACACAAAAAGCGAAGAGGCCTTTCATTACGCAACATATGAAGTCGCACGTATTTGGTCTGGGCACACATGCATTGTAGCGCTGGTTTGGTTTCCACAGCTTTTTGTCAGTTTGGCGATTTGTTCACGTTTTATCGTTGTGACATGTGACCACTTCAAATAAGCAGGCGGAAGTTCTGCGAAGCCTCACTGGGGTTAAAGTATTTCGTGTTGCGTCCAGTTGCGCCACCTCCGTTGTTTGGTGTGACCCGTCATGGGCTCCCAGTGTACCATTTGGCCGCATTAGGTCAAATGAATCATTTTTACGGGGTTCCACAAGGTCACATAGTCCCACAGGACCTGCTGGACCCTGTGTCATGCGGGTCCAGAATCATCCAGTGCAGTCCAACAATGAGGTCAAATCATTTTTATTGGGTCTCATAAGGTCCTACGAGGTCAAGTTTTGCATTTTGAAAGGATCCCATGAAGTCCTGTATGGTCTAATGGGGTACCACGAGGTCAAATCCCATATGGACCATGGACCCATAGTACGATGAAGTGCAAAATGAAGCACTTTGTCCCATGAGGGCCGTGAGGTCAAATAAGCCTAAAGCATTTTTTATGGAGCGGCGTAAGATCCCGTATGGTGCTAGAAGGTCGCGTATCATCACATTTGGACTTCAGAGGGTCCTTTTCCACAGGGTCCCATGAGATCAAATGAAATTTTCGATGGGGTCGCATTTTTCCTTCGTGGTCAAACAAAACATTTTGCTGCGGTGTCATCCAACGTCTTTTGAATTCTGATGTCCTATCTATGTGGTCCCAAAATAATTGTTCGTGAGGTCAAATCCCATTGGTTCCATAAGGTCCCATATGGCCAAATAAAGCATCAGAAGGGGTGTCATAGGTCCCGTGAGATCGATAAAGCATTTGATGGGGTCCCACAGGGCACCATAAGTTCCCAAATAAGGTCAAACAAAGCACTTTGAATTGGGTCAAATCTGGTCCCGTGGCAGGAAAAAAGCCATTTTGATAGGTCATTTGTGGTACCATTTCTCCCCAGAGTGTCCCAAAAGGCCCCACGTTTCGTCCTCACGCAAACCGGATGGACGAACGCAATGCAAATCGACTATCAGCGCGTTTTGGATCGGAAAATGCATGCATTGCGGTCTCGCCGATTCTTCTTTTTGCCCCGGTGATGGGCGGCGGAGAAAAAGAGAGCAGACAACATCAACACGATGCCACTGGTCCTCTATTCTTTATTAATCTCTTTGGATATTTCCTGGCTTCTTTTAATGCAGAAAAGTAAAAGTTTCGAATGTAACATACATAAATCTCATTGTAAGTTTCCCAGCAAATGGCTAAACAGGCTTTGTGTACTTTCTTGCACTTTTGCGCTCAGATTGGCATGGTGGCCAGTCTACCCACTTGTGTTCTGCAGCCAAAGAGAAAGCACGGTGATCAAGGTTGGCGTTCGTACTGAGCATTGGTCGGTTTGCAGCAACAAGGTGCTTGCATGCGCAAGACGCATACCAATGACCAGTGCGTAAATCTTGTCCATTTGGATCGGGGGACTGGGACAGAACGGACTGAGGCAGAAGTGGACTGAGGTAGAATTGGACAAAATGAGGAGTTTTGGAGGGAGTTTTTGCATGGAGGTGGTAGCTTACACCTGTACAAAGTAAACTTAACCTAATCTGACCAAACCTAACCTGGAGAAATTTAAAAAATCAGCCTCCAAAAATGCAAAAATTCTGCCTCAGTTCGTTCTGCCACAGTCACCGGTCCCGTCCATTTGTTGATCTTGTCTATTTGTTTAATGTTTGTTTTATGAATTTCTGAGGCGACCGCAACAGCTCAGTCGAAGCATGCTATCGTGTTTACATAGATGGCTCCATGGGCGCAAATCACGGGGGGGTTGGGGGGGTACACCCCCCCAGAATTTGGTGAGTGGAATTCTGGAGGGGGTAGGGCCCTTGTGCCAACCCCACAGAGGGCCCCTGCCTTCGCCATTAATTGACCGCTCTGGGGCCCTTAGAACGCCAGGGAATCAATTCAACTCCAGCTTTCAATACAAAAATCTCATATCAAAAAACAAAACTATAAAAAAACACAAGACTAGAAAAGGAAAGTAAAAGTGAGTGCCAACTCAACCACCTGCGATGGTAACGCTGTGGTAATGCTACGATAGCGACAGATAAAAATTTTATTGATGGAATTCTGGTGGATTTGGGCCCCATGAAATTTTATTGATGGAATTCTGGTGAATTTGGGCCCCCTGCCAACCCCACAGAGGGCCCCTGCCTGTGTTTAGAATGCCAGGGAAGCAATCCACCTCCAGCTTTCAATACAAATACCTTGTATCCAAAAAAAAAAAAAAAATACAAAAACACAACAGACTTGTGGGAAAGTAAAAGCGAGTGCAAACCACCTGCTATGGTAACGCTGTGTTCTGTGTTGGATAATGCTATGACAACGAACAAATTTTATTGATGGAATTCTGGTGGATTTGGGGCCAACCCCACAGAGGGCCCTTGCCGCCCACCCGAATAAACCGCTCTTGTGCCCCAAGAACTCAAGGGAATCAATCCAGATCCACAGCCTCCAGCTTTCAAAACCCATCATTTCCAAAAAACAAGTCTGTCCAGTGGAAAAGAAAAAAATGAATGCCGAAGCACCTGCAATGGCAGAAGCCTGATTCCATCTAGGTGAATAGAAGCGAAGCGGCATGATTTTTCCAAATTTTAATGATACCGTACGAGTAACACAAAAGGGAAACAAGTTTAGTATATCCCATGCGGAAACAAAAGTTAATTTACACGTGGATCATTTGCAGGGACCCATGTTTTATTCTCATTTGCAAAACAGAGGCGGCCAAAATGATGGGGCAATCCAGCCGAATTCGTCCCGAAATTGGGAACAGTTGACTCACCTGACCATCAGCCTTGGCCATAATGGTGCCCAAAATAGCCAAAATCCGGCCCAAAATGCATGTTGAAATTCCTAAAAGTTATCACACCTCTGTGGTACTCCCAGACACCCTGCTAGGCTCTTCAACTCTGCAGGGCTCTGTCCCTTTGGCATTGGCAACCCATTTGAGCCAAGAACTCCGTCCTGGACCCCGCGCGCCCCCGACTTTGTTTCACAATTTAACTACTCCTCTTGGCCTTCCTCTGTGGGAGACATCGCTTTTGTTTTTGCATCTGCTTTCGTGAATTTCAGAAAAAGTTTCTTGCACACATGGAAATTCGGGCTTTCGTGCAGGCCTCGTGCGAATGTGCCTCAAATTTGCATAACTATGTAAGTACGCCCATCATTTCAAGGCTCATTTTGGGCCCAAAAATTTAAAGAAACATCAATTTTGGACCCCAAATGAACACTCGAATTTCAAAAGTTCTTCAGCTTCTGGGGAACTCCGTCCCCCAGACCCCCTGCCAGGGGCTCTGCCCCTTGGATCCCCGCTGGGGCGCTGTCTGACCAGACCCCGTTGCGTCTGCGGCGGGCTTCATATGGTGCTGACCCCGCCCTTATCGCCAACGATTGGGCCCCTATTTTCATAAAAGGGCCCCCATTCTCAAGAAAGAAAGGGCCCCTCGAGGCAACTAACCCCCCAGATTTCGAGAGCGATTTGCGCCGCTGGATGGCTCCCCAAGTTTCCGACTCTAAATAACCCATCATGATGCTGTTTTGACAGTTACCTGATAGTGCAATGCAGAAAACCTGTTCGTAGGAAACTTATGGTGCACACCACGTGTCACCGATTCTCGCAGAAATACTCAGCAGCATTGGTTTCCAACAGGTGCGCCGCAGCGTAGCGTTGCGCCACAAGCGCAAATTGCTGCACCTTGAGAAAGCAAATAGAAAATGGTCGACAATCCAAGTAAGTGCAACCGAGTTATTGTCCCCATGATGCATCTTTTTGGATTTTTCAATAATTGATTTGATTCCGCCAAGCAGTACACATGGCCGCAGCCGGTCCTTTGGCAAGTGGAATACTATGGTGACACAATGCATGCAAAAAAACCTCTTTCAGTAGGACATGGTGAGACCAACAGAGAAAGAGGGGGACGAGACAAGACGGAACAAAAGACAGCACGAACATGAAAGTAAAGAAAAACACCGGGGAAGGTGCGTCTGCTAAACCAACAGACACACGGGCTCGTTTTAATCGAAGTCAAATGTAAAATACAGACAAACATCAGTTAGAAGAAAGAAATACAAATCAGATCTCTCTCACTTTCGTGGATGGGGGGCGGTGTTTTCAAAGCCACTCCATCCGAACGCTCTTCTCCGTTTCCCTCCCCCTCCCCCCAGCACCCACAGAGCTGTTCCTGTCCCCGGTCACAGTGTGATGACGAGGGGAGAACAGAAACACGGGAGTACAAAAGCAATAAAGGAGTAACGAAAAGAGATAAATAAATAGAGTAGCAAACCCCCACGATGGCTCACCACAGTGAAAGGGTGGGGGACCCCTGGTCCCCCCGTGGTCCGTTTCGTTGAGAGCCTGCCGCAGATACACAGCCTGCGGGGGAATCAGACCTCGGAGCGGGGGGGAGTGCATAAGGATCCGTCTTTCAAGAACTTATGCAAATGGGAAGATCTGCCGCTCCAAGGGCCGGATAGCTGATATACGGCCATCTGACCTCTCGTAACAGGGAGCAGGATCGTGAACCTTGAACCACGGCGCTCCCTTTTTGGATTTTTTTCATGCCATCAAAAATTCATGGTTCACAGACTTTCAATCCTTAAGATATCTAGTTGTTGTTGACCCCAGCTCGCAAGGATCTGTAAATTGATTACAAAACCACAAATCCAGATCTTAATACCAAAGATTCCAAAATGCGAGCATCATGCGACCCCTTGGATTAAACTTCCGGGGTGACAATAAACATTGGTGCAATGTTGCCAAAATATCGATGCGATGATGAAAATAGCACGAACATTAGACAGTTCTCAAATTGTATCCGCGATATTCTGCCAATATTTCACGGCGGTGACATCTGCTCAATTCCAGTGCAAACAGTGACTTTCTTATGAAAATGCTTTTTACCATTATTTTCGATGGTTTCAGCTTATCTATTGAATTTCTGTGTCTAAATCTGGGCAAAACGTTTCAACGCATGAGCTCCAAGCTTTCGGCACTGATGAGATTTTGCAATAATTAATTTCAGATATATTGGGCATTTTTAAATCAATGTCCCCTTCACCATCAGAGAAATGTAATATTTGATGCGAGTCTCAGTTCTGTACCCAGTCACACCTTCAAAGCTCCGCCCCCAGGATCTCCATTCGGGGCAGCTGCAGTTTGGGCCATGCCCCCAAACATTTTCTCACCAAAATATATCCCTTAAAATTGTCCCTCCCAGGTAGAGTGTGACACCTTTCCGCCATCAGGCCTGTCCCTTCACGAATGTCTCAGAAGGACTCCAGTAAGGTGCATCGGAATAAATGAGAATTTGATGTTCGTAAAAATGACTGCAGGAAGAAGGAACAGTGGATTTTCATTATGGCGGCATTTGAAAATTCATTGCCGTTTGAAGAAATGTCGTGAACACCGCTTTGGTGAGACACATTTTTGTTCAGTGAGCAGACTGTCAGATCGCTGATGGTTGCACAACTGAAGCATGCATGGAAATAAGTGGCACTTACTTTGGATACCAATGACCACTAATCCAATGTCTCCTGTCTCACAAAAAACGAATTCCGCTTTCACGGTGTTCAAGGTTTCTTCTAACCAATTCGTGAAAAATCCAAAAATGGTATTCTCTTCCCGAAGAGCTATTGTTGGGGCCGGATTCAAGCATAGTCGACGTGGGCAGCTGCGTTGCAAGCCAAAGGGGTGCCAAAATTAAAGTCAGAAGGAGTGAAATTGAAAGCTCAGACTCAGCACACAAATACGAATACACAGCAAAAAAAATTCTTGTCTCCATTCCATGATAATCATCAGAACACAGCTGGAGATGAGATGGTTATTTTTCGTGCCAATTGCTCGTTCATTGTCACTTGGCTTGTTCCGCAGTTGTGGGGTGCAGGGGTCATAGTCACCTAGACTTTTAAGTGGGAGCATCACAGTGACCCACAAGACGCGTTGTCGGCATATCGCTCCCTTAAATTGTCCAATGTGGCCTCATTGTAAAGTTAATTTTGCCGTCATCAGGATCATTTCCGATGCCATAGAGCAGGGTGACTTTGCCCTGATGGGTGACTGGGACCCTGTAAAAAATATAAAATATTGTTAAAAAAAACATTTGCGAGCACTGTGAAAGAAAACAAGAGAAATGTTCCTGGATTTTTTCACCTCAAACACATAAAACAGCCTTAAACCTTTCAAAACAGACACACTGGTCCAATGTTTTGCTCAATTTTTTACCACTGTGACGAGAAATCTGATGCAATCGGAAAATGAGATTTCTTGACGTCGCAAAACTTCCTGGTGCACTAAGCACTGTCAGGAAAGCAATATGACATCAATTTGCTCTCTGGAATGTCTCAATGTCCAGTTTGCACTTTTTAGGTGGCACAAATTGCAGGTTCGTCACCCCAGTAATTTTGGGTCCAAAACGGGGTAACTTGACCTCAGGTTTAATTTAGCAGAAACTTGCATTCGTAAGAACGACATTTCATTTACATTCCTTTGAGTCTGAATCATTTACTCACAAATGCCCAAAAGAATCATCATGCCCTTTATAATTGGGCTTTACTTCTTTTCATTCTGGTAGGCCCAGATACCTTATTCAAATCAGCCTGCTAAGCTTAGTAGCTGCTAAAGTTCTGCTAACTTTCATTTTCTTTATTCAAATCCACTTTCTAAATTAGCAGGTCGTTGTCAGGACGATGGCAGAAGTTTAGCAGTATCTCAGACTTAGCAGGAAGTTAGCAGCACCTCCAATCTGACCAATGTAAAAAAGTTAGAGGCACCTTGGACCGCCTCTAAAGTCCTGCTAAGTCCTTTCGTTCACGAATTGAAAGGATTTCGCAGTGGTTGATTTCATTTTTTCCAGTGTTCTTGCAATTGTGAAAACAGCAACAAGTGTACAAAATTTCTCATGCAACCTGCCAACTTACATAAAAAAAAACCTGCCAAAATTCACAATTTAGGACTGTGATTGAAAATTTAGAGCTTGGTCGACAAACTTCAATGAACAATTAATTTTGAAAATTTTACTTCTCCGGGATTTGAACTCGGCACCTTTGAGTTTGTTGTCTAACACCCTAAACACTAAACCATGCGTTCCCCTGATAAATTGCCGCCAATAAAGGTGACTTGATTCTTCGCCTTCATGTGTCTGTATTTGTGCGTTTCAGTCAGTTGTCAAATCCGGAATTTGAATAATAGCTTCTGTCCTGCCATCATCCTGCCAGCGGTCTGCTTCAAACCTGCAGAAGCTACCAGCTTGGCAGCTTTTACGATGGGCGTTAAAAAGTTTTTGATATCACCCTGTAGTTCAGAGAATCTTATCGCTATCAAGATTTTGATTGGTTCAGGCCTTCAAACAGTTCTCCAGCTCTTTCAGCACCAATTTGCAGACACCAATGCCAATTTTCATGGCGCAGTGGTAATCAGATAAGGGTGTGTTCCTGAGCTCTGAAAACACTGCTTTTGGCTAAGTCTTGAAATCTTTGACATTCCCCTTTGCGCGACAAATTAATGCCTAAGTATTAGAATTTTTGACGATGAACACCACACCTACAAATAATCACAGCCTCCCAAGCCCACAGTCCATATTTGGCACCAGCGATTTATGGTTGTTACCAAAACTGAAAAAAATTGGCAGAAAAGCCATGTTCACGTATTCAGGACTTTTCCAAAGCAATATTTTCAGAGCGATGGAACTCACCCGAATCTGAGTACCATTCTGCCCATGGGTGGTTGGGTTGGACACCTGTAACTTTGTAAGACAAGAGCCAGTGAGTATTTTAAGGTCTAAACTAAAGGAATTCTTGACATTGTCAATATTTTTTGAACTACAGCGTGATACAAAAACTTTTCGAACGACCTTCGTAAATAAAATGTAGCAGGTTGATTTAAATAAGGTCCCAGAGCTCAAAATAAAATAACCAGATGAAACACAGTTTCACGACCAGTGAACCAGACTAAACCAGACCAAACACAGTTGAACCAGACTAGGCCTAAACGAAGTTTTAACCAGACTAAACGAAGTTTTAAGTGAAAATTCTACCAACTGGTCAACTCCAAAAGCCCATCCTTGCACAGCCAGAATGCTACAAGGAAGCTTCATCGGACGTATTAATAGAAAGAATTGTGTTTAATACCTAAGAGAATAATTTATGTATGATAACTTGAAATCCTGACAGAAAACGAAGCCCAAAATCAGGATGGCAATACATGAGAAAGACTGGCATGTCTGACATGCAAAAAGCAAAAAGAAAAGTTTGGATTTGCCAGATTTTGATCTTTTAAACTACCAATAAGTTTTAAACCTCCAATAGTTTTTTGTGTATTTTACGGGATGCCAGGGGCGGTCTGGCTGCTGATTTGTCAGGCGGGAAATTTGTGCGAGGGGCAACATCGACATGACTATGCGTTGCGCGAAGCGCAACGCCGGGGGAGGGGGAGAAAAATTGAAAAATGGAACCTCAAATGGTGCAAAGAATGCATATTTTTTTTTCTTTCAAAAATTGAGCTTTTCCGAACTCTTTTTCATCAGACAGGCCAGAAATGAGTGATAAATGATGGCAGGCAATGAAACGCTGGTTTGAGTTTGACTTCAACTGAAAAAATTTGTTTTTCCGGCTCTTACTTGCTATGAATTCAAAAGGCAATATCCATCAAATTCGCAGCAGATCATATCCGTGTGATCAGATTGGTTATCTGCGCCGTATTTTCAACGTGGCATGGTATCGGTAGCACAACAGGCAGCCTGCAGAGAAGTGTCATTCCTTCAAGGTTCACTTTCCGCATGCACTGACCACACGCACAGGTCACCAGTGCTCTGCTTTGCAGTGTATGTACAAAAAGAAGACAGCACGAATCCACGAATATGCACTTTGCTGAAGATATGGGCTGGGCTCACACAAAACGGCCAACTTTAGCACTTTTCCCTCGCAACATTTGTTACCAAAAGGCAGAAGCAAGCAGACAAATAGGTTATTCAGATACTCACTCCAAGGCTTGACCAATCAGCTAAGGGCATTGCCGGTAATGAGGAAGAACACAGAACTGCAGCAGTAGGCACAAACACCGATGACACGACAGCCATACCGAGGCCAGTGTTACCAGACCGTTTTTTCATTTTGCGCAAGATTTTTTGCCCAAAAAACCGCAAGAAATAGCATGATTTTTTTGTAAATCGCAAGAAATGAATATGTGCTATTTGCAGTAGTTTGCACGATTCTGCACCGAATTTCATAAAAAATTGCATCGCAACAGATTGAGGCTCACGACAATTTCCTTCTCATACAATTTAAAAGGGTCGCTGTAAAACGTCTAATTTTTGGAAGGTCTAAAGGTGAGATAAGGCCTGGATTGCTATCTTACCTACCTATCTGAACGTAACCCTTATCCAACCTTGTTGGATGAAGGATCTCTTATCTGATGAAGCGAGTTCTCTGTGTGTTCGATGCCTATTCGTGGGTTCTGCAACGACACAACCATAAGTTTTTGTATATTTTCCTGTTTGTAATGTCTGTCGGTAAAAAATGAAAAGAAATAAAATGAAATAAAAAGGGGCAATTTACTGCAATGTTGATTCAAGTCCCACAGTTAAAAAAATCCAAACCCGAAAAACCTAACCTTGCTATAATGCGCACCCCTATTTTCACAAAAAGTTAGTTTCCTCTGGTAGGATACAATCACTGCAGTACGCAGAATTTTGTGACGATAGACTTTAATATAGCAGCCGTTTAAAACAGGGTCCTTCTAAACTGACCCAACCTTGTCGTTCCTCATCATTCTCGAAACGCCATGTCTACCATGGTTCGCCTACCGCACTTTAGGACGCCCCTTTTTCCACTCAGTTTGTCATTCAGTGTGA
>JASGXE010014720.1:0-11383 GCA_030068105.1 Sinentomon sp. SZTP_YWyxl
GGTTTGAATCAACCAGACAGTTTTGAAATGTTTTTTGGAGATGAAGATTTTGATCTGAGGCTGTTGAGAACCACACAGGAAATGAAAAACCATTTTCTTTGATGACCCTAATCCTTGGAACAAACTCATTAATGACAAAAAACCGCACAATGATTTAAACTCAGCCCACAGCTCGTCAAGGCTGCAACCAGCAACCCCAAAATCAAGAAGAGCAAAGTTGAGAAATCTATCGACAGCAGCTTTATCATAGCCATTAAAATTGTGGCCAGCTCTTCGAATACAATGTTTGATGTAAAGGTGGAGGGTCGCACAGCAAACCATGAAGTCAGCAAAGATCATCAAATGATCACTGAGGCTTGCCAATGGTTTGATATTAAGGAGCTCAGATTTAGGACAATGAAAGACCAGATCAATAATTGTTGACCCACTATCTGATGGAAGAGGTCCTGCTGGACGGGTGACAAAGTTTACTGATTGTTGCAAGGATAATCTATCCACTAGTCCTTGCAACAATCAGTCTATCTATCCCTTCATAAACCAAAAAATTTCCAAGCTGAACGATGCTTTGTCCTCCTTTTGCCAAAATCTCGTCAATGTCAACTTTCTGGATCTTCGTTCCATCCAGTCATCTGCTATTTCTGGTGATGGCTTTCACTATTCTGAAACTGGAGCTCAAAGAGTAGCAAGCCAGCTTACTCGCTCCATCAATTCTTTTTAGGCCATTGATGCATCCCTTGTTGACTTGACACAACCGTATTAAGCAGGGGGCTGATGGAAATGGGCTGGAAGGATCTACTTACCGCTTCGGCGCGAGAACTTCTGGCCCATTTCCTGATGCAACCTGTTGATGAGCCTCTTCTTCACCCATTGGATCTTTGTCGCAACAAAATATTCCCTACTAACAAAAAGAGTATCAAGTTCAACCTTTCATTTTGCTTTTTAATTCTCGCAGCATCCTTCTTAAGCGCTTGCATTACAACCCATTATTGATTCGATTGATGCTGATTGTGTGGCTGTTACAGAGACTTGGCTCGATGGTCCTGCGTGGAAAATGACCTCAAAAGTTATACAGTCTTTCGTAGGGACCGTTCTGAACAGGTGGGGTGTGCTCATTGGAGTAAAACATTCCCTCAGCCAAAGCTTGTCCACAGTAGTGAAACACTCGAATTTATTGTGATCTCTCTGGGTGTTTCTTTCCCCCCTGCTTATCTGTTACTACTATATAGGCCACCCAGTGAGTCTGTTCACTGCTTCACAGCAATTTACTTGGAGTTCCTGGCAGCAATCCTCCGTGTTTGCAATCACATGCACTGGGCAGCAGCTCGCCGATTTTTGTCATGGGTGACTTCAATCTCAATGTCCTTCCTTCCCATCAACTGTTATATCCTGAGGGATTGCAGCGCCTGTGTGACAGATTTTCTCTGGACCAAGTTGTGAATATTGTTACTCGTCCCACAGACATGCTTTTGCCGACCATTGGCACAGCTATTGATCTCATTTTTCATTGTCCCCAATAGTGTTCGTAAATTCCCGGGAATTTATTTTCGAGGGAATTTTCCGGGAATATTCCTTTTTCGGGAATTTTGGGAACAAACGAAAATTCACGGGAATTTTGGGAATATTCCCGGGAATATTCCCTCATTGGGGATTTTGGGAATATTCCCTGGAATTTTGGGAATATTCCCGGAAATTTTGGGTTCCTGGGAATTTTGGGAATATTCCTGGGAATTTTGGGAATATTCCCGGGAATTTTTGGATCATTCCCAGGATTTTTGCGAATATTCCTGGGAAAATTCCAATTTTGAAAATATCACTGGGAATTTTTGGAATATTCCCATGTAGGTAGGTACTTTATGATTTTCCTGTGGGAACTTGATTTTTTTTCAAACTCAAGTAGTTCGTGGTTGTTGTACAAGATTATCACATTTAGCCAGTTTCCATATGAGTCATTTCGCCATCATCGCCAGACAAGATGCAGGCTGGCGTGAAAATAAATGCACGAAACCAGCAAAATGTTGAATGATTAATATTGTTAAAGTCAGCCGGGTTGTGAATTCTGTGGAAAATCACTTTCTAGGGTAATGATGCGAAAGGGCGAATCTATGGCGGCGCATTTTCAGAGTAATTTTGGGTTATTTTTAAACCCGGTTATTCCTGGCCTGTTTGCGAATGGCTTTTTTAAATTCTATTTTTCCCTTCTTTCGAACTAATTTTCCATTCTAAAAATCATCTTCACATTTAGGTACCTGTTTAGCAGAATTCGTTCAACAGTGAGCAGTTTTGCTCCATTGAAATCATCGTGTGGGGCTGCTCCCGACTCAGAGACTTGGTGGTAAAATTATAAACATTCGCTCCTTCTTGACGAGCATGATGTATGATCAAGAGTTCGCGACTGCAGGCTCATGTCTGGTTTTGGTAGCTTTTACTGACGAAATCTTGTGTTGAAATTGCCTGCCGACTGCTCGCATTGGAACTGCGTGGGCGGACTGGGTCTGACCTGCACACCAAAAGATACAAAGGGAAGTTGAAGGTACCTATACGCTTTGGGCCAACAGAAAGAATTTGTTCCAATTTTTCATTTTTTTTCAAAGTGACAAAAAGATTGTTTTAAAAATGTCAGCTGGCAACCTACATGTAGAATGTAGAATTTTCATGCAGAATTAGTGCTGCAAAGATGTGTAGATATTGCAGAATGTTCAACAGTCGTAAAGAAGCAGATGGAAGTTGGTTTTTTTACTCTTGGGGTAATCTAGGGTAAAATTTCAGCAGATTTATGGCAAAAGCATAGCTACACATTCACAGCCTTGGGTTGAAGGTAGACAAGCAAAAGGAGCAGAACGGTCAATGGGGAGAGCACGCCCACAACAGTTGAACTTCAGGAGAGCAGTCGTCCTCACCGCTTCAAGCAGAAAATGCACTTATCAAAGTCCAACCCCTAAGGTACCTACCCCTTTTATGCCCAACGCTGGCTGGCTGCTCTGGAGCCAAAAAGTCGAAAGTACCTACGAATATGAGAAAACCAAAACCAGACTAGGACTCGCGATTACCTAGGCATAATTTTTAATGTGAAATATTCAAATGTAAGAATTTTGCTGGAAATTTTGAATGAAAATTCCCAGGACTTTTGGGAATATTCCCGGGAATTTTGGGAATATTCCCTTAGAAACTTTTCAAAGTCAAAAACAGTCAGAAAAATCAATATGAGACTGGAAATATTCCCGGGAATTTTCATCGAAAATTCCCGGGAATTTTGGGAATATTCCCGGGAATATTCCCTCGGGAACTTTCCCAGAGGGGCGGGAATATTCCGGGAATATTCCCGGGAATTTTGGGAATATTCCCGGGAATATTCCCTCACTCCGAACACTAGTCCCCAATCGACAGTTGTATCAATTAAAGCTTTCGCAGGTATGAGCGACCATCTTATGATAAATGCCTGCTTCCAGGTTGATTGTTGTGCACCACCCTCCCTCCCGTCATTCCAAAATGACCTTGGCCACACATACCTACCAGTTTGACAAATATGACAGAGATGCAGTGGATAGGTTACTTGACTTTGCTATCCTTGACTTCTGCAATCTTGATCCTGTTGTTGACCAGCTCTGGACTGAGTTCAAGACAATTTGCACTTTGACCATTGAACACTTTATCCCAAAGAGGGAACCAGTAAAAATGAGAAATCTGTCCTTCCCACCTTGATTTAATGCCAGTCTTCGCCGAAAATACTTAAAAATGCTGCACCTTTTCTCTTCCTGCTCCTCAAACCAAAATCTCTTCCCTCTTTATGCTGCAGCTTTGAAGGATTACCAAAACAATCTGAATTCAATTGAAGCACGATTTGTTCAGAAACTTGCTATCAATGACGTAATCACATCAAAACAGTTTTGGAAATTCCACAATAGCAAAACCTCCAGTCATGGTCTCTTTGCCAATGCTGGGCCAAGTAGCTGTTTTGCTTTGGCTCTAAAAAATTATCTAAACCCAAAAATTCCTGTCACCTCCACTACCACCCACAACCGAGCTCATACTTTTCTCCGGAATGCTGATTTGGTATCCCTGGAAGCGGTGGTACAAGCAATCAAAGCATCAAAAAATTCCACTTTCAATGTCATTGATTCCATTCCTATGACATTCTTTAAGAACCACTGTGACAAACTTAAAACATTCCTTTTTGTGCTCTTCTCAGTATCTTTGGCCCAAAATGTAATCCCACCCGATTGGAAAATGAGTGTTGTGATACCACTGCCTAAGGGTGGCCAGCCTCTCTCGACTGCCTCCTTCCGACCAATAAGTCTCATCAGCTTTTCAGCTAAACTTATGGAAAAAATGGTAGCTGGCTATTTATATAAGTTACTTGAGGGTCAAAAATTCTTCTCTGATCATCAACACGGCTTCCGGAGCAAATTCTCTTGCGAGTCCCAACTCACCAGTTTTGTGCATGACATTGCCACTGCTCTTGGAAAGTCCAGTCAGACTGATGCAATTTTCATTGACCTGGTCAAGGCATTTGACAAAGTCTCAATTCCTATTCTTCTATCGAAGCTATCTAGGCTGTACATTCCTGAAAATCTTTTCTTGTGGCTCTCAAATTTTATTTCAGATAGGCAGTTTCAGGTTCTTCCTTGCAGTGATTTGTCAGAACCCCACCCACTCACAAGTGGCATTCCTCAAGGCTCAGTGTGTGGCCCTCGCCTCTTTCTTATTTATATTAATGACTTGGCAGATAATATCACCTCAAATATCAGGCTGTTTGCAGATGATATTGTCCTCTACAGAGTTATCAGGTCTCAAGCCGATTGCAAAGCCCTTCAGGATGACCTTGATTCCATTGTTAAGTGGTGTGATGAGAATCAAATGAGTATCAATGTCACAAAGACATCTGTTATGTCGTTTGCTTCATCAACATATCCTTCAATCTCAGACTATCTCGTTGGTTCTTCTGTGTTGACACGTCCAGACAATATCAAATACCTCGGCATTCATTTCAGCCCTACCCTGAACTGGGGCCCTCATATAACTCAGATGGTAAAACGGGCATCAAATCAACTTAAATTTCTTATCTGGCACTATTCCCACGCCTCAAGAAAGGTTAAGGAAATACTTTACTTCTCATTGGTCCGCTCCTTGTTAGAATACTCAACAACGACCTGGGATCCTCATCTTCAATGCAACATTGATGCAATTGAGTCTGTCCAGCGCAGGGCGGTGAGGTTTGTTTCTGGGGACTTCTCCTTTCATTCCAGTGTGTCATTGCTCAGGGAGGAACTAGGCTGGGAATCCCTTGCTATGAGGAGAAGGCTCAGAGGGTTTTCCATCTTTCGGAAGTGCATTAAAGGCGAAGGTGGCTGGGCTGGATGCCGTGGAAACCTGATCAAAAACACAGGGTCTACGAGGGCTAGTGACCTCGTTCCATTTGTCCCACCATCACTGTCAAAAAATGTCGCTAGGTTCTCATTCCTAAACAATTTCCTGTTTCTCTGGAACAGGCTTGGAATTTCCCATGACATGTTGAACAAACCTGACACCAGTTTTTTATGTGCCATAAAGCCCAAGCTTAGTGTATTACCTCATTAGGTTGGTTCCAACTAGGGGTGTGCGAATCCTGGATTCGGATTCGGATTCGAGCTCGAATCCGAATCCGAATCCGAATCCAGGATTCGGATTCGAAAATTTGGGATTCGAATCCGGATTCGAGTTGGATTCGGATTCGAGGTTGTCAGGATTCGACAGGATTCGGATTCGAGCAACTCAGGATTCGGATTCGACAAAAGGATTCGAAAATCGGTTCGAATCCAAGAAATTTTTTGGAATAAAAAAAACACTGAATGGATAAAAAAAAAAAGCACTGCCGCGCTTTGCAAAAAAAAAATCGCGGCCGCGATCGCGTTCTCCCGTTTTGGAAAACAAAAGAATGCGCCGTCGGCCATCTTTGAATTTCAAAATGGCCGCCGCCGTCTCGGGTTTGAAACGTGTGTGTGTTCGCGATCTTTTCTTGGTGTTTTGTTGTGAAATCTGTGGTCTGTTTCGTTGTTTTTGAGTTTTCTTTTCCCATGGGTGACTTTTTGCAGCACATTCAAGACAACAGCCAGGAAAGAGTTGGGTAGATGTGGTATTCAAGGACCACGAAAACTCCAACTTCTCAAACTTGGTCACTGTGGAACCTGTTCTTTTTTGGGCTTCTTGCAATGATCATCACCGTCCACTGGCAACTTGTTGTTGGGTATTGGGGCTGTTTTGGGTTGGAAAAACAAACAAATGGCTGCTGGCAGTGTGATGGGACTGCCAGCCTGCTTGCTGGTGGTGCACTGGGGATTTTTAGAATTTGGCAGTTACCCTGCTGGTTGCTTGCTGGTGCTGGTGGGCAGTGACTCAACTGAGCAAAGGAATGTGGTTGCTTCAAGGAGGTACTCGCCTATCCAGGTTTCTCCACACACACACACACCTGTCATCTAGCCTTGTTATTTTCGGGTGTGACTAAAACGCTGAACCTGCTTGTCCTGCTGGTCTTGCTTGTCTTGCTGGAAACCTGCTTGTCCTGCTGGTAATGGCTAAAGAGGTCAGGTTATAGTTAGATTTGGTTATTCTAACCTAAACTAACCTCACCTAACCCTGACCTAACCCTAATCTGGCCATTACCAGCAGGACAAGCAGGTTCAGCGTTTTAGTCACTTCCGCTATTTTCCCAGAAAAAAATTGTTTCCGACGGGATATCTTTCCTTTGACAACTCAGGTTTTGGTTGTCGACATCTTTCTGGTGGCTAGGCATTGCTCCAGCCACTAGAAAGATGTCAACAACCAAAAACTAAGTTGTCATCTGTCAAAGGAAAGATATCCCGTTGGAAACATTTTTTACCTTAAATTGTTGCAATGGGAATGCTTGCTTGAATTTTGAAATTATTGGGAATGCTTGCTTTCCCAATAAATTGAATTGGATAAGCAAGGCAAGCATTACCCACGCACAAAACGCAGGTCCAATACCAAAAGGATCTGATGGGTTTCACTTCAAACACACTGCTTTCATCAAGAGGAGAGTGTTCTCAGTTTAAAGTTTTCAAAACAAGAGCTGACTTCCAATTTCGACTCGCAATCTTGTATTATCTGCATGACATTGACAAAGTTACATGAGCGACCGACAACTGCTGTCATCAGGTGCACTAGACACCGTCTGCTGGTAACAAGCAGCGACCAACACAGTCTGCTGAATCGGCGACCAATACCAGCCGGCTGCTGAATCAGTGAAGGGCACTAGATGCAGAATTAGGCCAACATCGGCTCCTGAAAAGTGCCGATACCAGCTGCTGATTGCTGACATCAGCAGCCAACAGAAGTGTCACTAGACTATCGGACATCAGCGACTGACACCACAGGATACCCGCTGTCCTAATATCAGTGAGAGACACTACCTATCTGCTTCGGCGCCGAACAGCAGCGACTGCTGAATCAGCAAACTGACTCCGGCTGCTGAATCAGCGATTAACACCAACCATTGAACCAGCAAACAACACGGCTGCAGAATTGGCGACCGACATCGCTAGTGACATTGGGTAAAGACCGACACGTGTTGACATCTGTAACCGACACCAGCTGCGGACATCAATGAGCGAAACTGGCTGCTGACAGCAGCGACCTACACGAACACTGAATCAGTGACTGAAACTGGCTGCAGAATCAGGGACCGACACCGGCTGTTGGGTAAATCAGCGACCAACACCTACTTCTAAATCAGCGATTGCCGACTGGCATCGGCTGCAGAATCAGCAACCACCATCGGCTGCTGAATCAGCGACCTTCACCCGTTGCTGAATCGGTGACCTTATTGGTCACTGGTCCGTGTCGACTGGTTGCCGACACGGACCGACATCGGCTGCTGACACCGACGGCATCCGCTGCTGACATCGACCGACACTGGCTGCTGAATAAGCTGCTTACGGACACGGCTTCTGAATCAGTGACCGACACAAGCTGCTGGCAGCGACCGACACCGGCTAATGACAACTACCGACACCGGCCGATCAAAGAGTCAATGCGTGAAAGGTTTCCCCACATTAGAAGCAGACGCTCAAATCTAAGCCTGTGCTGATGCTCCATTTGGTTGATTTTCATATTCTCTTAGAAAATGGATGCAGCATTGTTCCAAATAGCCTATGGCACCAGGCCAAAGACTTAGGTAGGCAATGCAAAGCACCCTACGTAAAATGGATTCTTTATACATTAATTAACAAGAGAAAAGGGTTACTTGAGGTAAGTAGGAGAAGGAGGTACCACCTGCTTTATTCCATGATTACCAGAGAAAGATGACTTTATTCTACGATTTCCAGACGAGACCACAATGATTTTACTGTTCTCGGATTTCCAGTGTGTGGAACAACAAAGAGAGAAGCAAAATAATTGGTCTATCGAGTTACAAGAAGGTAGGCACCTGCGTCGGGTCATTTTCAGAAAATTGTTCCGACTTCCTATTTGAATTCGATACATACCTAGGCCAGAGGCCTATTCGAGTTTCTCAGGCCAGTAGGTATTCGACTCTATTCGATTTCAATTTTCTACGTCCTCTATTCGATATTTGAATCGAGGCAAAAAACCACTGATCGCAGAGCCCTGTGGCCCTGTTTGTCGCCTGTCAGACCTGAATTTGAAGCCAGTTCATGCTCTGACATCACGATTGAACAATGACGCGGAGCAGCATGTGAGGAAATTTAGGTGCGGGATGCCACAAAGTGATGGCTGTGGAACTTGCAATGTGCGTGAGGCCTTTTTGCCATCCGGTGCACTCCTACTACCTAGACCTTCCTTACCTACTTCCTAGTAGGTACATAGAATCTACATAATATGGTACCTGCATAAAATGGGAGAAAATGTTCAACTTGGCACCGCAGAAATCCTCCCATGAATCTCATAACACTTCCACTCAAACAATATTTTTTCATTCAACAGTTGCATTGATAATCATGATTTGAAAATTATGTGGAAACTGGAAAATGGTGCAAATAAATTTGTACACCGCTGCAGAAAAGTACTGTTGGCATCTACCCCTATTCTGGGATTCGAGGAGGGATTCGCATTCGAGCCCATTTGGATTCGAGTGGATTCGGATTCGAGAATTTTTTTGGGATTCGGATTCGGATTCGGGTTCGATTTTCCCACCAGGATTCGGATTCGGCTCGGATTCGAGCTTCTGGAAAAAAGAGAGATTCGGATTCGAGATTTTTGGATTCGAAAGGATTCGCACATCCCTAGTTCCAACCTTGATTAGGTAGCTACTTGTTTATTCCCTGCTTAGTTCCTTTTCTACAAGGATCATTGTCTAACCATGCCTTTTTCTCGTTCTCTTTATTTTTTCATGCATTGAATAATGAAACATTAAATTTATGGTGAGCTGTCAATTATTGTGCACCGTTTTGGGCCTGTTTTTTGTGATCCAATGATCTTCCTGATGCTGAAATCATCTCCGACCTTGTGGACGATGCTATCGGTGGAATTTTCACATTGCATACCTGACCTGGTTCGTTGCTATTTGTTTGTTTTTTCTTTTTTGACATTGCCATCGACAACACCCACATTGGGTTTCTAAAAATTCACTTCATGCACTTGCATTCCACGTTTCGTTTCTTTTTGTGTGACCTACATCCGTTCACCTCGCTGGCCGAAAAGATGCATGCTGCCTCGGTGAGAGAACACGACGACTTGATTGTTGTCGTGGTAATTGCCGAGGCAAAAAAATGATGCATGCCTGACCGGGGTTTACCACGTCCAATGGCTTTTATTGCCTGTGGCCCCCAACATAGTAGTAGTAGTATTAGTCTCTGTAAGCCCTCAGGGTAAGTCTCAGATTCAGCCCCAAAAAGATTTATATTAAAATCTCCAAACAAAAACACTGGACTATTTCCACCAATCTGCCCACGGACTAATGGCAGAATGACATTTAAACACTCAGTACAAATTTCGTTGAAGGAAGCCAAGGCCTGACTGGGTGGTCGATATAACAAAATAAGAAAAGCTGCTGGAAAAGAAGATTCCAAAGCAACTATAATTAATTCAAAAACGTTACTCACATAGACAAGTTTTGGCTTCAAATGATGAACTACCTACACCTAAAAGGATACCCCCACCAGACCGGTCACGGTCCCTGCGGAAAATGGCAAATCGGCTTGGTAACATGTCAGATTCTGTACAGGAACCATCAAGCCATGTTTCTGTAACATTATCTTTGTGCTAACCTTGGATCCTTTCTGGCCGATGCTCGAATTTCTTCAAATTTCTCTCGTCCCAAGATCTTTCAACGTTTCTGTAACAGCTATGCAGTCAAAATTCAATGAGTCAAAAAGCTAAAAAAAGAGTTGACTGATGGCACCAGGCCAGCAGCCACTCTGGAAGCACCTTCATTGGAATAGTGCAATCCATCAACCGAAATGCTGGACTTGAAAAACAAATGAAAAAAACATCTTTCACTCACTCACAAAACCCCAGTGCAACACAAAATTACATAGGTACCTACCTACGTTATAGAAATACCAAATACCTAACCACTATCTAGCCCAACTCAAACTTGAACCACACAGCAAAACATCAAAAAATGCAAACGAGACTGCTCCTTCACAAACATGTTGAAAGCTCCTCTTGCCCTGGAATCTAAGATGAGTTTAAGTGGAAGTGACTAAAACGCTGAACCTGCTTGTCCTGCTGTCTTGCTTGTCCTGCTGGTAATGGCCAGGTTAGGGTTAGGTGAGGTTATTTTAGGTTAAGATAACCTAATCTAACAATAACCTAACCTATTTAACCATTACCAGCAGGACAAGCATGTTTCCAGCAGGACAAGCAAGACAAGCAGACAAGCAGGTTCAGCGTTTTAGTCAGGGTGTGACTAAAACGCTGAACCTGCTTGTCCTGCTGGAAACCTACTTTTCCTGCTGGTAATGGTTAAATAAGTTAGTTTATTGTTAGATTAGGTTATCCTAACCTAAACTAACCTCACCTAATCCTGACCTAACCCTAACCTGGCCATTACCAGCTGGACAAGCAAGACAAGCAGGACAAGCAGGTTCAGCGTTTTAGTCACTTCCTTTTAGTCACACCCAGTGTTAGGCCTACCTACCCATCTAAAGACAAAAAATGAATGAAAGCGAAACAGAAAAACTCAGCCTTGAATTTTGGCTAAATCCTTCATCACTTGCTCAGCGTCAGATCAATCATCTCCCGGGTCAGGCATCGTCATTACACCTCCTTCGTCATCCATTCAATGTCATCTCCCGAGCTCGTCAGACATCCCTCACCACAGTTGTTCGTCCAAATGTTCACCTTCACATTCGTCAATAATCAAATCAGTCCATTCCAAGGGAACGATCCAGTCTCCTCCACTCCACCTGGTCAGTCCACACACACACTG
>JASGXE010014721.1:0-11647 GCA_030068105.1 Sinentomon sp. SZTP_YWyxl
ATATTAAGGCCGAAATATTATCTCGGTGGAACCTCCAACTTGTACCGGGGTTGGGATCTCCGACTTGTATGTGAATTTGGTCACGTGTGCCACGTACTCAAAACCAGATAGGGGGAATTCAAACTGACATTTCTCACTGCAATTGGTTCCCATGTGTCTTGCAAGTTCAGGACAATATCTGGGTAAATCAGCGAACACGGACAACTGACTACCATGTGATTCGCCAGCACGAATCTTTACCACTTATCTCGAGTTTTTGTTTGCTGATGCACCCACATTTGGCCGAACCGACAAACACGAAATGAAGCAGGACATAAAACCACTGAACAGCACTCTGGAAGGGAAGGGGAAATACCAGCGTATCACGAGTTCGTTTACCAACCGACCATTGGGTTCACTGCCATTGAGATTCGCTATGTCGAAACTGATAAATGTCACACTGAAAAATTAGCACAGATAAGTAAAGAGTCGGACACAAGTGGTTATCATTTTTAAACTAAATTAAATAAGTGTTTATTGCATATCTTAGGACAGACGCTCTTTCTACAGAACTGACACGACTTGCTGCCATTAAGACTTATCAGAAGAACTAAACTAACTAACCGCCAAACTAAGATGACACAAGTTGATAGAGAAGATGACTGAGGACACTTGACGAGTGGTGACAGTTGACGGTTGACGACTGGTGACAGTAATTCACAATAGATGAAGTGGAGCAAACACTCCAACACAGCAAGAGACTTTTAGTGGTGACTTGATGGGATGAAGTGAACCCTAACATAATTCGGGGAGAACCTTTTATGCAAAAGCCGCGTCTGGAAAAGTACCCGAAAAACTGACGGCAATCAATTCTCTGACAACTCAAAGTGATACACGTCAGCATGCACAGGAAGAGGGGAGGTTGAAATTAAGCAGCCTGCTGGCTGTTGCTGATCTGGAAAGATGCCACGTAGAAGACCTTTTCTGGCGGCACACGCCACAAATCTTATTCGTAAATTTTTGTCTTTTAATTGAAAGTGCCGTCTCATGGTATTGCTGAGTCTGCACAAACTGCCCGACAACTGAGGTGAAGATTTGGCTAACGCCAAATTGACAGGAAGCCCTGCAAATTTGCTCTGAATAATGGCTGCCAAATTGTCGCCGGAAAAGTACTGTGTTGTACCTGAAAATGCCAGGTCAACCTTGTACGTAACCGTACAATTGCAATTTAGACAAGTGTGCCGAGAGTTCGGATAGAAAAATTATTTTGTTTGATTTGGGTTTTTATGACGCGATTTGCTCTTCTTGTATTTTTGAACCAGCCTGTAAGAACCAGTTTAAGCCGTAGCTTGCTTTTCGTTTCAGACATGAACTGCCGAAAAGATGACAAAGAGCGGAAGATTTTGTGATCATCTAATTATTTTGTATTGGATTTATTAGCAATTTATCCGGAAGATTTTGTGATTATCTAATTATTTTGTATTGGATATATTAGCAATTTATCGATGTCCGAGATAACAAACCGACAGACGTGCTGCAGCCATGCAGGTGGTGCCACTGAACATGCAATTATGCAATTTTCACGGGCATTGAAGAATGGCAACCCCAACACCCCTGCCCTACGATGCCAGAAATGCTGAGCCACGGACCAGTGCTCGTGTCGGGCATAACTCTCCCTGTAAAGCTAAGGGGCGTGCCACGCAGAGGGTTTTGTGTCTGCTGTGCAAGAGTATCGCCGATACATCAGCGATGACGAACCTGGCTTGGTCAAATTACAGACGGCACCAGAAAAGCCTTGCAAAAATTTACAAATTGAATGTTCTGCAAACAAAATTAATTTTCTCTTCGTTCATAGCTGTTGCTTTGACAACGAAAACCTTCGAGTTAAACTCGATCTGCAACCAGCATTTTGTATCGATTCGGCGAGTTCTTGACATGATTATTAAACACGATTTGTGTGGAAAGTTGGCACGTTTTAAAATCAAAAATTCCGATCACACCCAATGACCCAATGACCCAATCAGAATGCCTTTTGGCAATTAGGTAACTGAGAGAAGAACTTTTAATCATGAAGCCAGATTAATGGTAATGCTATGTGCGTTTATTTATGTTGTGAAGCGTATTCTGAGAAGAAGGATTGACAGAATGTGTACAATTATTAATTGTAGCTGCTCCTTCGATGATTACGGCACGCGGCCAGTTAAAATCGCTCCTCGACCACCACTTTGAAAGGCTTCGGTGTATTTGAAGCTCCGAGTGGGGCTGCAATAATTCGTTCTCCGTCTGCAATTCTGAACTTGAACCTCTGAAGAAGGTTTGCAACGAAGAGGACTATGTGTTGCTTCGCAAGCGACTCGCCCACGCAGTTTCGTTTGCCTGTGGAAGGAAATTAAATAATCATGGATTATGTATGTGATAGCTGAAGCGATGAAGTATCAAGAAACGCAGGCAAAAGTTGCGCAATGCTGTAGAAGCATTTCGCTTATCTCTTTTCCATGGTTGCGCCGTATGTGATTTCAACGTGTGTGACCTTGCGCTGGAATATAACGCCAAGTCAACAAGCCTTGCGATTCCATTGTTTTTCATTTACTTTTCTTTTTGTTTTTGATTCACATGAAAGGCATTGGGATTTCACAACGAAGCATTTCGTTTGTCTCTTAAAGCATCTGCCTCCTCTTAGCATTTCTTTTGCCTCTTTGCATTTCTTTTGCCTTTTGCCTCTTGTTGGTTCTCTTTTGCAACAAAGGTGGACAACAACTTTTTGAAAAAAAGAAAATGGGCGGTATTTGAACTTTTTAACTCCAAAAAACCGTGCAGTTTGAGGCACAGTCGTGGTTTTTTACAAGTCCACACGTGTTTCGTTTCATTTTGTTCTTGCATGCTAAACAAATACACAATCCTCTTCATATGTAGTATGTTTGCAATCTATTTTAGTATCATGCAAGTATGGGCTGCCTGTTGTTCAGTGAAGAGCTATTGAGGATCAATAGAGGTATTTGCTCTCGTTGCGAAAGCCTACATTTGGCCTCTATGCGTTACATAATCATTGGTTTTGTATCAACGCCAGAGCTGTGGTTCTCCTCATCGAGTCACCAGCTATACGCTAGCTCATGATGGTGACGATGGTGAAGGCAATATCACAAGGGATTTCACTTCACCCATGTCAACTTTCCTCGTTTGCTCAGGCGTGTAATACGGCTGACTCTCTTCAGATGGCTCCCGCAAATGTTGGAGTTTGTTTGACATTTCCAGGAATTCAGTTCGAAAATGGCAGTTTATTATGCACAGTACGCATATGTACAGTATGCACAGCATATCTCAACCCCAATAATTACACTCAGGAAATGCCACAAAACATTCCTTTACATCGTCTGGCATGTATTTTGACCTAAAAGTCGTACCTGCCCACCGGCTTCGACGCAATTAGGTTTTGATTCTCAAACACGATAAATTAGAGTTCCCAAACAGATCCTCCAAACACACAAATGGAGCTCCAAATAGCCTTTATGATGAATGACACACTGTGGCTGTGCATGGGAAAGTGCTTCCCAGGAAAGCGCAAAAATTTTCAACCGATCGGGATGATCCGTGGCTGATATCTACGAAAAATGCATGTCCGGTTTAAATAACCTTTGTTAAGGAATTCAGTTAAAAAGGTCACAGTTTATAACACAGAAAATCTCAGCGCTAAATAGACTCAGAAAGACCACGAAACATCTGCAAACATTGTCATCTAAAAATTCACATAGGCTGACCACCGGCAGTGTGCAACATAAGGACTCATAAGAAAAGGCCGCAAAACATTCGTGTATATAAGCTGTGAACTCATGAGAACTTTCTCTTGGACAAGCAGAATTTGTGTTGGTATAGCTGAAAGAACGAGAGACATTATTCTGTCTGCCTCATATTGCAACTGCACAAGATCACCGGCCCTCAAGATATTGCAATTTCACGAACTTTCTGAATTCCTTAGCGATGAAACTCACCGACGGAGAAAGGCATAAAACCAAGTTTCGGGACAAAATAATTGCCGTCGTCATCCAAGAAATTTTGCGGGTTAAAATCATCTCCGGATTTCCATATAGACGGATCACTGTGAACTGATTTAATATCGCAGTAAACATGTGCGCCCTGTAAAATGAGAATATAAGTCCTAATTTAAATCAAAACGGAAGATTTAAACAACTTAAATTTAAATTAGAGTTAGCACCTAACACTTAAAAATTTAATAGTGATGTTTTTGCAATGATCGCAATTTTTAATTACTAGTGGCTTCGCCATGGTCGCTACTTCGCGGCGACCGCAAAACCTCATTTGTTTGAAGCCTTCTGAACATTCATCGTCAAGCACCAATTTCATTAAGATGTTAATAGGTTACCACGTGTAGGACTCGTTGTAGTCAAAAGATCAATAAAGTTGATAGAATATCGAAAACATAGAAAACTTGGGGGATTTTCTGTATTTTGGATATTTTATCAACTTTATTACTCTTTTGACTGCAATGAGCCCTACATGTACTAAATGACCCCTTTCATAGGCAAAAACAGCCAGTTTTTTAGTTTTAATAGTTTTCCTGTCGAGCAGCTATGGAAAACCGTCCTGAAACCACATTTTCTAGACTGCACGAAGTCTGTAAGTACCAAATCATTTCATACCAGTCATACAGTGCATCAGGTAAGATAATTTTTTATCTAAATTGGTTTATGTTCATTTCCAATTTCAGCTTTAAACACAATTCTCTTGAATGTATCATGACTATTGATGTGCTAAACCCATGGTCATAAGCGTAGGTAGACGTCAACATTCAGGCAGTTGGAAATAGCAAAAGTACAAATAAAAATAAGACTTTTAATTACATTAGAGCAATCGTTATAAAATATTTGTGTTGTAATTTCGGCTACCATGTTAATTTAATGAACAGTAACAAAACACAATGATAATTTGTGTGATCATGTTGAATGTGATTTACTTTTTTTTGTTTTAATGGTTTGAATTATTGATAATGAAGGATTAATGAAGAATTCAAAATGACTGATTACTAATGTGATGATAATAATTGTTGATAATTGCATATAGTTAATGTGTCCATCATTCGTTATTGTCAAAAACCGTTAATTTTCGTTAACATTTCACAAATGTATGTGCAGATGGTCACAATAAAAACATGCCCAAATCACCAAAACACAATACGGGTACAGAGTAAATATGAAGAGATTTTGAAAACCAAAACAATTTAGCATTTTTTGTCGAAAAAACCAACTCACGAAATGAGACATTAGGCGATTGCTTCCCCATCATCAAAAGTAAAGGCATTTTTGGTTTTTGATGCATGAGTACCCAACGTCGAACCTCCATCATCATCTATATCACAACGCATTTCCGACAGCATAT
The DNA here is from genome assembly GCA_030068105.1 of Sinentomon sp. SZTP_YWyxl. Classification (NCBI taxonomy): domain Eukaryota; kingdom Metazoa; phylum Arthropoda; class Protura; order Sinentomata; family Sinentomidae; genus Sinentomon; species Sinentomon sp. SZTP_YWyxl. Next base: position 5,371 of record JASGXE010014721.1, read on the forward strand.
TCCCGTGAAATAACGTGTACGGTTGCCACATAGTACAGATTGTAAATCTATCCACGTGCTAGCGTAAGATCTTTGGAAACCGTTGCGGACTGACACAGCAGAGGAAAGTATAATATTAAGATGCACTTCAAGCACGATTTTTGGCATCAGTTGCTATCACTCACAATTAAACTCTTGAAATATTTTCTTGGGCCGCAATGCAAAAAGACATTTTTCTTCTTGATCATGGGGCTGCATAATTGTGTTTATCCCTCAGCAGCAAGGCATCTGTATCGAAAATGGCTACAATTCAACGTCATCTCTTTTCTAATGAAAACTAGTCAGATCTACAAAAGCCAAAGCATCACAATTCTTGTTCTGCAGGATTCAATGAAAGAATACATGGCGATATCACAAGACCCTATCCTACTGCTGTATTATATCTTATAAATTATATATCAATAACAACATGAAAATGGCAATGAAAGATGTAAAAAACAACTTCATCACGTGTAAAGTCACAGAACATTTGCACCTAAAATGATTTTACCCGCCTTAGGAATATCGTAGCTGCCAATTTTTGTGTCCTCAATCGCAACATGTTCAAGGGATAGCAAGGGCGATCCAAGAGTCCTTTGAGTCTCGGATATAACAGCGGACAGAAAGGGTAATCTGAAAAACACAAATATAAAAAAAACAAGCTTGTATTTGGTTTGTTAGAGATGTCTCCAGCCCAGTATTCCACGCATGTATCGCATGATACAGGCAATATGCGTATTAAACATGTTTCCGCCGACGCTGGTAGCATCTCTTCGTTTCCAACGACTTTGAGAAGCCTGGATTTTTAGGTCTTGGCCTCTGAGTTCCTAGTATCCCTGTCAATCAGGAGTAACCTTTATCGACTGACGTCGCTACTCTCGCACCCGTGGCGACCCAGCCTCGTGTACAGTGATCTCACTTTGCCTGGATCCGCACCCGAGTTTCGGGGAAGTAATCCGGTGAAGACTCGCAAACATTATCGAGGGGTGCTTTTGAGGGTGACTCTACTTTGACTTTACAAGCCGTGCTTAGCGTTATGATGCCCCTTAGATCCGATAGTCCCATAATCTCCAAGTTTCATCCTTCTTGAAGTCTAATTTCATACACGAATGGGTGCCTTATTTGTTTAACCGAAATGCAACTTCATGCATTTCTATGTGTTACGACGAAGTTCGTTTTTTAAATTTGTACAACATTACGTATTGTCTATCTTACGGTGAAGTAGTTTGCTCATGTTTTAGTTAGTTTACAATGGACAACTCTATGCATTGTCTGTGTTGCGATGAAATTAGTAACTCGTGCTTCAAATTTAGTTTACACACGTACAACTTTTTGCATTGTCTGTGTCATGAAGAAGTTAGTTTACTCATGTTTTAAAGTTAGTTTGCTCACGTATAAAATTATGCATTATCTGTGTTATGACGAAGTTGGTTTACTCGTGTTTCAAAGTTAGTTTACTCATGTACAAGTTTATGCATTTTCTATGATATACGTCGAAATTTGTTTGCAATTGTTTTAAAATTAGTGCTTCTTGCTTCGTATATATAACGTTTATTCATGTTTAAGTGTCGTTATACGATTTATGCCGCAGAATTCACACAATCACAGGATGACGTCCATAAAGGTTTCCGCACTGAATTAATGCCTCGCTTTTATATTTTCAAATAAATAAACCCGTCAAATTGCAAAGAGGCTGGATTATACTGTGCGATTTGAATCCAAGAATCGCCTTCGAAAAAGAACCACTCACTGGCCGAAATCTTTTCTGGGATCAGTTCGGAAAGGGAATAAACTCCCAACATTTTTTGACACCCCAACGGGTATGATTTTCACTGTTTTTCTCAAATGATTTCATCCGTAAATCATGAAAATTTGAAAGAGTATGCAGCCTCAAAAAAGAAAGTCATATGTTTTTGTCATACATCTTTGCTTTTTTTGTGGAGCATTTTTTTTTTGTGGAGCATCTTTCTATCGTTGATAGTTAAGCGTCTGCTTTTGCGCTTTTAGAGCCTTATTTCAGAAGCCCTGTTAGAGTTGAAGGGATCTTAGGTGGCAGATCATTAAAATGCTCATCTGTTGAAAATTCAATAATTTGAGAGAGCTCTCGTTTCGAAGCGCTAGAAGATTTCTGTAAAAATGCCCCATAGTGTTCGTACAAGTTGCTCTTTGCAGAAAAATGACGTCATTACTTTAACAATGGTCCTGTTTATTTGCACATTTGTAGACGTTTACTCATTTATGGTTAGTTTAGATTTAATTTTAACCGTTGTTATGGGTGTCACAGTTTCTGCCATTTCGTAACCTTTGTTCATAAATTAATTACTCAATTTATTAATTAATATGGCGCCCAAGAAATGATCTTACCGCTTTCGGTCATTTAGTGAAAGTTCGTTTTTCTTTCCAACAACTTCATCCAATTCTCTCTGCGCAGATTCCTGCGTCTTTTGATCTCTAGCAAGGCAAATTATTGCCCATTTGATAGCACCAGAGGTAGAATCGTTGCTGGCTATGAAGATCTCCATCATCAATAATATCAAGTCGTATTCTGCAAACATGGTTGACATGTGCAAATACAGAGGCAAAAATTACATTCTCCACTTTAGATTTCGAGTGATGAAGACATCCCTGTCTAGAATATGATCTCGCATCACTCCTCCGTTATTTACCTCAAAAGATATTGTTTATGCGTGATGCAAAAAGACGTATTCCTACCAATCCAAAAGATATTCGTATATAAGCTATAAGCAACATGTTAGCGATGAGCAATCATCTGCGGTATCTTCTGACAACCTAACTGTCCACGACGCTGGACATTCCGTGCACTTTCTCGCTACCTTTATAAAGTTTTTCAAGTGGATCGCCATTGCTTTGCTACATTATGTGATTACCTCTTATCTCAAAAGAATATCATGGCGCAGCTTTATCAGATGGTGTTTCAATCGCACTGGAGAGGCCACTGTTGATAATCGTAGTCAGGTTCTGAGAAATATTCGAGCATAATTACGGCTCAGCGACTCCTCTAACACTGATGTATTGGCTCCTCTTCTGCCATCGAATTTTATTGGCAACTCGGGGCATTTCAATGAAAATCAGATTCGATCTCCAGTCGCGTCACACGACCAGTTTTTTGCATCGACGACTGAACCTTAGCTCGCATAGAATAGTAATTCAAGAATTGTATTCCCAAATATATTCGTATTACAGTAGGTACATAAAGTCATCCATTGGTCAAGATTGAACTTGTAATGATACGAGGTCTATTATCTTTTCACGTTGTATTGTCTAACGGGAAATTAAATCACAGCAGCAATATCGGCTCAGTTGCGTTCGGTGTCATTTTACTGGTTAAGTTGCGTTTCCTGCAGCGTTTTTTCCTTGCAGCGTTTTTCTTCCATACGCTGCAAGGAAAAAACACTGCAGGAAACGTAACTTAACCAGTAAAACGACACCGAACGCAACTGAGCCAACATTGCTGCTGTGATTTAATTTTACCATTACACAATACATACGAGCTGTGCAATCCGAATGCAGCCGATGTAATTAAATTGCACTGCCCACCAAACAAATGAATAACCTGACTACATCAATTCCGATATTTTCTTCCTCCGTCAGACTCGATATCTTTTGTTTCTGCCAACAACCCGGCACGAGGTCGCTGGCTGCTTAGGTGGATATTTTACTCCTATAAGTCTATCTCCGGAATCCTGGTGTAGGCCGACGTAGTCAAGGATTTTACAATTTCGAAGGTAAAAGGTATCGCTGCAAGACAGGAGGGTTAATGCCGGATGGTCCACCTTACAAATTTACCTTACAAGAGACGAAAAAAGAAACCGCGATCACGGTGGATTTGAAAGTGCGTGTTTTTATTTAAAAGACCCCAATCAAGAAAAGAATGCACCTTATTAGCATATTCCGCAGGAGATGACAATGTTTTTTTTAACTTCGAATTGAGAAAAATAACATGCAGATACGTCAGCACAATACGTGCAACCAAACCTGTGAACGACTCTTCCGGTGAATTACACTTCCAGCTCTCAATCTCCTTAAGGTAATCGCTTATGAATTCCTTACTCGCATCTCGGCAATTCTTCCTATCTGGACGGCATTTTGCATAATCCTGAAATTGTTTCAATTGCACAGAGGACGGAACTAACTCAATGTCGCAGATAAAAATACGAAAACAGACAAAAATTTGAAATGCCAAATTAATGGCCTGTTGCTAAACTGATGGAAGGACTCGGAAACGGGGGTTCGATCAGAACTGAGTTTTCATTCCGTGATTTCGTTTGGGTAGTTTGGGGATTGTGGGAAATTCAGCAGTGTTTCTGTCATTATGGGGAAGCCTCCCTGCGCGACTGCCGTCTGAGGAGAGGAAGATACAAAGCGTTTCATGTTTTTTCAGGGTACTTTGCGGTACTTTCAGGGGACTTCCAGGGTACCTTGTTAAACATATTTCAAATAATGAAAAGGTTTGTATCCATTTTTCTCCCCGGCCAGTAGCGCTTTGAGCCAAAATTGATATAGAAAACAAGATATCTTGGTTGAGATAATTGAACAGTGGATCCGTGACAATTTGCATCCGGAAGACGACAAAACACAGTTCTCCTTCTATTTATTCGTTCTGAGCATGCACCAGATTTAATAGCAGAGAACCGAGGGAGCAATCGACCGATAAGTACTCGTATATCTAAATCTAATATCGTTGATCTGTCAAAAGATTTTGAGTAGCATGATAATTTTTCAATTTTTGGAGGCTGTATCTTCGCGAAGATTGACAGCAGAAGTTTTGATTGCACGACGGATTAAAAATCTATACATTGTGCTGAATGAAATAGAAAAAGATTGGAAGGTGTCGCTGGTACAGCTCTGACAATTCGGTCACAATCGATCCATAGACCATAAAGCAGAAATCCATGATTAGTGAAAAGATTTTGAGCAGCATAATAATCTTTCAATTTTGGTTAGTACGAGTACTTATTTGCGCGAGGATAACGAAATTTTCTGCTGCTGTGGCGGATTAAAAAACCATAGATTAAAGAAATCTAAAAAGATCGGCAATCCTGGAGTATGAGAATAACATTGTGAGTGCCTTACAGCACTTTCAATTCGATCTAAAACTATCTTTCTTAGCCTCTACAAGCACGATTCGAAGAAATCATTTGTGCCTAAAATAAGATTAGAAGTAAAAGTCTGGTCTTCATTAAGATCAAATCCTGATTCCTAACCTCAAAGAAACCGAACAACTCCGTCCATATTTTTTCATAGCCACAAATTCGTTTTCTATACACCAACTTCACCATCTTCTGCAACCATTTAGGCAACGACGTAAACATGTATGACGAGGTCATTAGATCTATCACTTCAGCAAAATCCGTCAACATTTGATGCATTCTTTCATCTTCACAGTCGAATGTTTCGCCTGTAAATTCATACGGAAACGCAAGCTCACAAATTCATATGCAAGCATCAATCTCAAGTGCATGAAGATCGCATATCAAAAATTTCAGCCCGTGACGGAAAAAAACGGAAAAATCCTTCACCTACAATGTCTTCAACTAATCACTGCACGCATGGATAAGGTTTAACTCCACCATTTCCGAATTGGTTTTTCATGCGTTTTTTTTTCGTGCACAATTTTCAGTAATCAGCAATTCACTTTTCGTGTATTTGGCCAATGTACGAAAAGTGAATTGCTGATTACTGAAAATTGTGCACGAAAAAAAAGCATGAAAAACCAATTCGAAAATGGTGTTCAGGTGCTTCGCCAAGTGCTTCGCCATGCAATTCTTTCTTGCTACAATTCGACCTGGATGTTTTCGACCTGGGACCTTATTCAAATCAACCTGCTAAATTTAGAAGCTGCTTAGCTAGCAGCTCCATTGCAGGACGATTTTGGCAGGTTGCAAGCAGGCCGCTGGCAGGATGATGGCAGGATAAAAGTTCTTATCCAAATACCCTGTGCGACCGCAGACGAAGAATCGCACTGAAACAGACGCGTGAGGCGAAGAATCAAGTTGACTTTTATGAATCGGATTTTCAATGGGTTCGGTTAGCTTAGTGGCAGCGCACCCGCCTCGCAGTTCAAAGGTCCCGAGTTCGATTCCCGGCCGACGCCAAATGTTTCAAAGTTCATTGTTCGTTGGGTTTGGTTAAAATCAAGCTGAATAATTGTTCACCAACAGTTTTAAATTTTGGATTTTGGCATTGTCTTGCGGGCAGAAGAATGTTTGCATGCTCTTGTCAAAGAATGAAAATTTTG
>JASGXE010014722.1:0-11420 GCA_030068105.1 Sinentomon sp. SZTP_YWyxl
TAATAAGCAGCTATATGTGTGTTTTGTGGACTTTAGGAAAGCATTTGATACGGTTAACCACCAATTACTGTTTAAAAAACTAAGAAATATTGGTTTGGGTGGTAAAATTTGTGATGCTATTGGGTCTATGCACTCAGACCTCAGAGCACGAGTGAGATGGAATGGTAAGCTCTCACAAGAATTCCCTTTGAACATTGGGGTCAGACAGGGAGATGCTCTGTCACCTTTGCTCTTCAGTTTATATATAAATGATTTGGTGGATTACCTAACTGCATGCAACACCAGTTTTGTAACCATCAGAGGTCAGACTCCAAATTTTAAGATGACCATCCCTGCTCTGTTATATGCAGACGATACGGTGCTTCTGGCAGAGAATCCCCAGGCGCTACAGTTATCAATTACAAATCTGGAAAGCTACTGTAAATGTAATGGACTAGCCATCAATGAGGCAAAAACAGAGGTAATGGTGTTCAATAGTGGGAGGGAGGGCATACGCTTCTCTTGGTACTTGAATAATGTACCTCTAAAAGTAGTGGACACCTTTAAGTACCTGGGGGTGATGCTGCACAGCAAAAGAATTCTAAAATCAGCAGTTTTAGAGAGATCCCAAAAGGGCCGGCGAGCAGTATTCTCCTTAGGTGCAAGGATGAATAGGATGGGGCCAATATCACTTTTGGATAAAATTGCATTGTACAATAAAATAGTTGAGCCAGCACTACTGTATGGTTCTGAACTCTGGGCTGGCTGCACACAAAATTTCAAGGAACTGGAGCGCATTGACAAAGGTTTTATCAAGAATGCACTAGGTTTGAGGAAATGCACTCCAGATTTTTATGTCTATGCTGAGACTCGTCGAGTTAGCATACACCAGAAAGCAATTCTTCAAATGTTCCGATTCCTGCAAAGGCTAGTTTCTTTAAATGAAATGCATCCTTCGAAGGAATTATTCACTCTAATGGTTCAAATTGGACCAGCATTGCGCACTAACTGGCCCAATTGGTGTCAATGCGTAGACAGACAGGTTAATAATCTGGGCCTGGGAAGTTTTTTCTCAAGGTGTGGTGTGGATGAGTACTCAAACCTGTACGTCGATGCTTTGCAAAGGCTGCAAGATCAGTTTGTCCAAACCTGGTGGGCCTCCATGGAGAAGAGTCGTAGGGGCAGACTGTATAGCAAACTGCATGAAGGACAAGGGTATAACAGCATTCTGCATAGTCCTGCTCCGGATAGGTTAAAAAAATTCTTGATTCGGTTTGTATGTGGAGGCCTTCTTCCAGTGGACAGAAAGTGGGGTTTAGAGCCTGTAGCCCACAGAACATTGTGCCCATTATGCCTCTTGGGGGACATTGGGGATGAGGTTAGTGTTCGAAAATTCCCGGGAATTTATTTTCGAGGGAATATTCCCGGGAATATTCCGGGAATATTCCTTTTTCGGGAATTTTGGGAACAAACGAAAATTCCCCGGAATTTTGGGAATATTCCCGGGAATATTCCCTCATTGGGAATTTTGGGAATATTCCCGGGAATTTTGGGAATATTCCCGGGAATTTTTGGATCATTACCAGGAATTTTGGGAATATTCCTTCAGGGTTCCCACAGTCAGGGAAAGTCAGGCGAGGTCAGGGAAAGTCAGGGAAATGAATCAAAAGTCAGGGAAAGTCAGGGAAATGCCCAAAAATATGCAAAAAGTCAGGGAAAGTCAGGGAAAATTGCAAAGGTTCATATGGATCATCAGGATCCCGTGAGCCTGAAAATGATCTTGAAATGAAATTTTGAGGCCAAAATGAACACTAAAATTTGTAAATTTCTTCCTGCCTCAGACACCGTAACGCAGGGTTCGCCCCGGTTTAAACCACCCCGGTTTTAACCGGGGGTTTTAACCGGTTTTAACCGGGTCGGGCAAAACTGAAAAACCCGGGTTTTTGTATTTTTACAGGGTTTTTCATTTGAATTTGCATGGAAAAGATATTGCAGTGCAATGATTATATGGCCAAATAAATATGCATTTTTAGTGTTTTCATGACATTTCAATTTCACTTGGCCTTTTCAAATTCAATTTCACAGCACTTCAAAGGCCAAGCCTTTTGCCTTATCCTTTTCTTTTCACCGGAAAACCAGGAGCGACAGGACAGGGGGCTTTTGTAATTGTGTGTGGGCCGTTAGCATACCAGAATACATTTACACGTCTTAAAGAAAACCGAAGTTATTGTCTGACAGAGGAGACAGACGGCCATATTACCCATTGCAACTCACCTCAAGTCAGACTCAGGCTCAGTCACAATCAACAGCCAATTCAGCAGAGAGATTTGTGAAAAGAGATTTTGACTTCCATGTGCAAGCAAATGCCAGTCCCATTGTCGTGAAATGTGCATCCACCTGCTGAATTCTAAATTACGCTCATTGTGTCTTGCTTGAGGCCTGAGGCTGAGTTGCAATGGGGAATATGGCTGAGCCCGAGCTCTCAGACACACACCCGCTCAGACTGATGTCGACTCATTATACTGCTCCATCTCTCAGATGGTCGCGTTTCCTTCCCATCCCTTCCCCTCCCTTTCCTGGAATATGATGAACCTCGCTGTTCACAATTGATGATTGCCTCAATGGCATGAAAACCTGTCGAACAGAGTAAATCTGATACCGAAACCGATGTCACCATCATCATTTGCCACCATGAGCTGACAGCCATGTCGGCGGTGGCTCGGCATTGACCTTGTTGGATACCTTGGGCCCGCGAAGAGAACAATGACCCACAGGTAATCGTAGCCCAACTCCTCTGCATTCAACTGAAATTGGCAATGTCTAATCTGTTGCGAACTTTTTTTGTATCAGATCAGAGAGTTCTGATGCAACTTTTATCAGGTTTCTGAAATATCCTTTGCTCATCTTAAGAGATGTTATCTCACTTTGGTACTTATGCCCAAAATAACATACAAAATAACATATCTCAAAATAACATATAAACAAAATAACATATCTCGTCAAGGAAACAACAATATGTTGCAAGATTCTAAGTGGAACTAATTCGTCAAAGAAGCGATTGCTCAACCAAGATGAGAAGACCCAACACTTCCCTCCAAGAAAGTTGGAGAAGAAGAGATAAATAATCTGCAAAATAGATAGCAAAGACCTACCTACCCAAGATAATGATGCCTATCTAACAAAGGGAACTTATGTAAAAATAATGGAAGTAGCACATCAAGACATCAATGCTACAGCAGCCCCAGTAAAATGAAAAATCCGAAAAACCCAGGAAAAACCCCAAAAAACCCGGTTTAAACCGGAAAAACCCAGTGGGCTGGGCAAAACTAAAAAACCCTGGGTTTTTGCGAACCCTGGCTGAGGACAGAATCATCCGTGAAGGGAAATATCCTAGTTGAAATCAAAAGGAGGATAACGTGTCTCAATTGCAACTGGAATTTGAGGTTAGTCCTGCCAGTCGGCACACAGCCAGGTTCATGACCTGCCACAGCTGCCTTGGATTTGATGCATTTGCAATACGTTGAGAAAAGTATTCACTTTTAGCATGTAACCAAGCTTGCTCTATAATGCCAGAGAGCTCCCGCACCCTTCCACACAAATTTATATTAAAAGGCTTGCGAAGAAGTTTTGAGCGCAGATTATCTCTCAAAACCAGTAACTTTGCCAACTCTGGATAAACCCATGGTGTAAGCAAATAGGCATCAAATTTTTTCCCGTTGTTTGGAACAGATGCAGTGGATAAACTCTTAGCACCCATCAAGTGTTCCTTCATTCTCACCCATGCTAAATCAGGGCACTCAGATTCCATAACATCTGACCAATCCACAGCAGCAACAGTACGTGCCCATTTTGCATTGGAGACTTTCAAAGTACCTGAAGGGATGCTGACTCCCGAGCCAGCGGAAACAGACTCCTGTTGGCCTGGTACAGAGAAAAAAACTGGAAAGTGATCTGATATGGAATAATTGACAACACCAGAAATACAATCGGCGACAATATTACAAAAGATCATATCAATGACAGAGCTAGAAATCACATTTTGCCTTGTTGGTAATGTTATACAAGGGTAAAATTGGTAAGAAAACAATAATTGGTAAAATTCTAAAGCACGGACATCATTTCGATTCAAATCTACATTGAAGTCTCCCATAAAAATACAGTTTGACAGGTCTTGCATATTCCCCAAGAAAGCAAGGACCTTCTTGGTAAAATATGCCAAGGGGCAGGTTGGGGACCTGTACACACAAATCACTTTCAGATCAGATTTCAATTGTAGTTTTGAGTTAAAAATTATGTGTATACCAACAGCCTCAACTAGTCCCTCAATCTGCAATTGATGAAGATCTAATTCCCGATAAAGGTAATGGTTGCGAACATATATTGCTGAACCACCTCCCGGTCTACCAGTCCTACAAGCAAAGATTGCTGAAAACCCAGGAATACCCAACAGGGAACTGTTAACATCTGAAGCCCAAGTCTCAGTCACCCCAACTACTTGAATTCCTGATGTTGGTCCATGATTATCCAATAAGAATTTTAACCTATCAAGATTTTTGATCAGGCTACGTGCATTGCAGTGGATGGTAAGAAAAGATTCAGTTAAAGACAATTTTTGAAACTCATTGAAGCTATACTGTGAACAGATAACATTGTCAAAATTACTGTCCATAAGAAAGATTCAATAACACTGGCAAAGAATCAGCAATCACAAAGGAGAATCAGTTCAGTGCGATCGGGCTCCGCTGAATGTGCAGCTTGGCTAAATCATCCTCCGTATCAATCGGGCAGGCCCGTGCACCTGCTGTCTTACGAAGAAATATACGACAGTCTTTAATCCAGAGAAACTGCCATGAGTGATGCTCTTTGAAGCTCTTAGCACATGTGAACAGGTCTTGATAATACTTCACTAAATGATCTGAAGCATATATTGCTGTATCCGGGCAGTTCTTAAAGCCGAGTTGATGCAGCCTTGGCTTGGCCAGTTTGACCTTAGCAAGGAACGAGTTCTTCACTTGTCGAGAAACAAACTTAATCAGCAGTGAACGTGATCCATTTGCATTAGCTGCATTGAGATAATGCGCTGCATCTACTTGTTGAGAGTAGCAGATGGGATGTTGGACCAACTTCCCAAGAGATTCCACCATGTCAGCGATTGCTGTTGAGTTCGATGCAGGATTCAGAAAAGGTAGTCCTCTGACAATCAGATTGTTCCGTCTTAGATACTGTTCAGTACGAATGTTAGCCATCTTTAAGTTAGCAACATCTTTGCTTAAACCATCCATCACCACTTGCTGACGAGAAACATTGCCAGTAAGATGAACCATGGACTTATCGAGAGTCTCCAATTTAATGTTGAAGCTGTCAAATGACGAACTCAGGAACGCAATTGCTTTGGAGTCTTCCTCCTGCTGCTTAACCAAAGTGGTAACCTTCACATCCAATGAAGAAATCTTGCCAAGGAGAATGTCCACCTTACCCTCAATGGTATTATTAGCAGTAACTGGAGACTTTCTAGATGCAGATGGGGATGGAGAAGAGGAGGCCACCTGAAGTGGTGAGGCATTGGAGCACTTCGAGCAGTGCCATGTGGTAGCACTTGAGCTGCAAAATTCTGAAAACTGGACATCGGGCAGGCCACTGCAGCGCTTGTGGATCCAGGAAAGACAGGAATCACATTCGATAGAATTTCCATTGTCAGACACCTTCTGGTGACAAATATTGCAAGTGGTTTGCTTCGATGATGTTGTTGGCATGATGATCTGAGAATGATCGACGGCAGTAAAGTAAGCAATGGAGGTCAGGAGTTAATCCTCCGAAATAATCAGGCTTGCCTATCCCTACTTTATTGCTAGAAGGAAAAAGTGTCTACCTCCCCTCCCTCAAAGAAACAATGTTTCACCTTTGAAGCAACACCTAATTTTGGTGTTTTGGAAACCACATTTTCCTTCAGTTTGGTCAGGAAATGGCTCGGCAAAGGTCAGGGAAAGTCAGGGAAATGGGTTGACAAAAGTCAGGGAAAGTCAGGGAAATGAAAACTCAAAAAGTTGTGGGAACCCTGTCCTTGGAAAATTCAAATTTTGAAAATTATTTTTAAAATTTATCACATTTTGCCAGTTTCGATATGAGTAATTTCGCCATTATCGCCAGAGCAGATACAGGCTGGTGGGAAAATGCAAAATGCACGAAAGCAGCAAAATGTTGATAATTAATGTGGTTAAAGTCACCCGGGCTGTGAATTTTGTGGTACCTTTTTCATTTTCTCGGGTTATTACGATGCGGAAGGGTGAATCTAGGGCGGCGTATTTTCAGAGTAAATTTTGGGGGATTTTTAAACCTGGTTATAATATAACCGTAGATGGACTTTGGGTATGTTCTGATGACTTAACACTCACCATGTTTCAATCCTTTTTTTTCCTTTTTACATACCAGGGTGTTGGTGAAAAAGGATTAAAACATGGTGAGTGTTAAGTCAAACCTGGTTATTCCTGGCCTGTTTTCTAATGGCTTCTTTAAATTCCAATTTTCCTTTCTTTCAAACAAATTTTCTATTTGAAAAGTCATATTACACATATAGGTACCTACCTACTTAGCAGAGTTCGTTCAACAGTGAGCAGTTTTGATCATTTAGAATCATCGTGTGGGGCTGCTCCCGACTCAGAAACTTGTTGGTAAAAGTTTATAAACATCTGCTCCTTCTTCTTGACGAGCATGATGGCATGATCAAGAGTTCGCGACTGCAGGCTTATGTCTGGTTTTGGAGGCTTTTACTGACGAAATCTTGTGTTAAAATTGCCTGCCGACTGCTCGTGTTGGAACTGCGTGGGCGGACTGGGTCTAACCTGCACACCAAAAGATACAAAGAAGTTGTACCAAAACGCTTTGGGCCAACAAATAGAATTTGTTCCAATTTTTCATTTTTTTTTTCAAAGTGACAAAAAGATCATGTTTTAATTTCCAAATTTGCATCTAGAATGTAGAATTTTCATGTAGAATTACCTACCTGGTGCTGCAAAGATGTTTAGGTATTGCATAATGTTCAACAGTCGTAAAGAAGTAGATGGAAGTTGGTTTTTTTACTCTTGGGGTAGGTAATCTAGGATAAAAATTCACCAGATTTATGGCAAATGCATAGTTACACATTCACAACCTTGGGTTGAAGGTAGATAAGCATAAGGAGCAAAACGGCTCAATGGGGAGAGAAAGCCCACAACAATTAAATTTTAGGAGAGCAGCCATCCTCACCCCATCAGAGAGCAGCCATCCTCACCCCTTCAAAGCAGTAAATGCACTTATCAAAGTCCAACCCCTTATCAAAGTCCAACCCCTTAGGTACCCTTTTTATGTCCAACACTGGCCGCTCTGGAGATAAAAAGTCTAAAGTAGATGAGAAAACCAAAACGAGACTAGGACTACCTAGCGATTACCTAGGTGCCTAATGTGAAATATTCAAATGTAAGAATTTTGCTAGAAATTTTGAATGAAAATTCCCAGGAATTTTGGGAATATTCCCTTGGAAACTTTTCAAAGTCAAAAACAGTCAGAAAAATCAATATGAGACGGGAAATATTCCCGGGAATTTTCATTGAAAATTCCCGGGAATTTTGGGAATATTCCCGGGAATATTCCCCCGGGACATTCCCAGAGGGGCGGGAATATTCCGGGAATATTCCCGGGAATTTTGGGAATATTCCCTCACTCCGAACACTAGATGAGGTGCACTTCATTTTTCAATGCCCAAGCTTTAAAGATATCAGGAGCAAGGTGTTGGGTACTGAGACTATTTATCCGGTTGGGGATAGGGAATTCCTGGCCATATTGCAGACTGAAAACGCGAACCAAATAAACGGAATGTGGACGTTTGAGCACATACGTCGTTAGGACGTTTGAACACCCAGCAAGGTGTTGGGTACTGAGACTATTTATCCGGTTGGGGATAGGGAATTCCTGGCCATATTGCAGACTGAAAACGCGAACCAAATAAACGGAATGTGGACGGGGCTATATGACTGGGCCCCGTCCACATTCCGTTTATCTTTTTGCGGTCCTTTCCCCTTCTTTCCACTTCACCCCTCCTTTCGATAATGCAGCCGACGGTCGCGTTTCCTTCCCATCCCTTCCCCTCCCTTTCCTGTGATGAACCTCGCTGTTCACAATTGATGATTGCCGTAATGGCATGAAAACCTGTCGAACAGAGTAAATCTGATACCGCATTTGGTCAGTGGGTTTCATCTGATCGAACTTCCTAGAGTGGTTCGAATCTTTCGTGGTCTATTCCACTAGGCAACAGTTCAGAATAACGGTGGTCCCTGAAAACCGGACAGCCGGACAGGACTGCCGGACCGACCCGGACAGATTAGGTTAGATTAGGTTAGGATAGACTATCCTAACCTAACCTAACCCGTCCGGGTCGGTCCGGTGGTCCTGTCCGGCAGTCATTCCTCTTCCAGCCGCCGACGAAATCGGGCGCGAAAATTTGCTCTCGCTCTGAGCTCGCGCTCTCTTTGCTGCCGAGCAAGCAGTTTCAAAAAATCAAACATGCGGCCGGTGCCAAGTTTTCTGTCATTGCTCTTCTTTCTTTTTTCTGTTGTTTTTTCCGCATGGATCGATCCTTGTTATGGTGTTTCGCTCAACAGGGAGGAGTTTTTTGAAAATGTCAACATCAAGCGTGATGGTCTCCACTTTGGAAAAGGCTCAAATTCAAAAAAATGTTGCTTTCGGCCTCTTCTTTGTATTCGTGCGCCTTCCACATCTGTGCCAATTCGGCTGGCTGTCTGTTTGAGCATTTTGCTAATTTGTTGTGGTGATGTGGAGTTGAACCCTGGTCCGTCTACCCCATCCCCCTCGCCACGGTCAAAAATCCCAACGCGCTCACAAGTCACAAAAACGTCAAAATGCAAAGCCAATCCTACAACGGGCTGGATTCAGTGCGACAAATGTTCAGATTGGGTTTCTTTTGCTGCATCAGGGCTTTCTTGTTCCATTTCAGAAGCTGATAAGTTGCATTTTGTTTGCAGGGTTTGCACGCTAACTGATGCAATGAAATTATTACAGGCCAAAATTGACAAATTGGAAACAGCGCTAGCACAAGTGAATGTTAAGGCTCCAGACACTTCTGCATCTCCCTCTTGCATTCCTCTCCGGGACTGTCCCAGCTCCAGTGTTCGTCCTGATGATAGATGGAGCAACAATTCTGGTTCACCTGAGTGTTTGGGAACGTCCTCTAAAACGAGTGATGAGGCACCGCAACAGCGGGGGCCCGCCTTGTCTTCCCCGCAAAATGGTGATGTGGTTATTTCCATCGGTAATTCTAACTTGAGGCGTTTATATCCATCTTTGGCATCAGTAACCAGCAATTGTCCGCGTTTTACCAGGTGGCGGGGTGGTCTGGACATTCCTGGTGCATTTTTGCTGCTCAGGAGTTGTCTGAACAGCCTCTCTGGTAGGCGACGGGCTTTAATTAATCTGGTGATTGGGGAGGTTGATGTTCAACATGGTTCCATTGAAGATTCATTCATGGCATACACCCGTCTTATTGCTGATATCAATGCAACAATGGGCATGGGATTTCCATGTATCTTTTTTTTTTTTTTTTTTTACTGCCCCCCCAATTCGTACTCACAAAACGCCAAATGACAGTGAAGGCAAAACGGCAGGGCGCAACTCAAATGTTTGGCCAGCAAAACGACCCCGTCACAGAAAAACCAAGAACGTTTGGACAACAAAATGACTCCGTCGTAGATAAAATCAAAGCAATGGAGGATGAATAAAAAGAGTAGCCAGCAAGCCAAGCAAGAGTTATTGTGAACGAACCATTTCTCAATCCAGGAGGAGATTCAGTCGCAAAATCGACCACGATCATTGTCATTGAAAGATCACAACAGCCACAGCCAGTAGGCACTCAATGAGGTTTTTCAAATTGAAGTATTCGTGACAAAATACCCTAGTCAATAATTCGCATGCCATGAACATTGGAAAAGGAAAGAGAAAGAACTCATTAGGTAGGTACCAACACTGCAAAAAAAAACATACCTACAACATAGGCATGCATACCTACAATGGGGTGGAAAGAAAAGCACACCTGCCTAACCCTATGATTGCTACCTTGGGGTAAATGGAGCTTGCACAAAACAGAACAGATCCAATAAATGTTAAAAAAAAAAAAAAAATCTAGCAAGGAATTGCAAAATATTACCACTGTCTGGACACATACCTAATGGGACACAAACTGACAAGGAGTTACCACCAGCCAGGTCACACTACCTTGTCCCCCCTCAGTACCCCTCTGTTTCAAGGTGAAATCGCACTGAAACGAGGGACTCAGCAATGAGGCCAAGCCAGTGGCAACCCTATTTGTGAACCAAAATGGCAAACACTTAGCTTCATGACGATTGAATGGCCAAGAGTCTGGGCCTTATTGCAGTGACAAATGAATCACCAGATGAACCCATCAAATCAGTTGAAATTTTCAGACGATTCCATAAAAAGGTGTAGCGGTGCAGAAAAGAAAACCTGTCAACATTTTTGAGAAGCAGGGGACAGGGGTGGAGTAAAAGATACCAAGTCACCGGCCCTGGTAGACCCAATGTTGGGTGAAAGGACACCACCAAGGTCAGCCCAGCCACCCTCTCGAAGGACACATTTCCTAAAGATGGATATGCCATGAAGTTGTCTTCGCATAGCAAGGGTATCCCATCCAAGCTCATCCCTAAGAAGAGAGACACTGCTGTTGAAGGAGAAATTGCCAGACACAAATCGCACTGCTCTACGTTGAACGGCCTCGATAGCATTGATATGGCACTGCAGATGGGGGTCCCAGGTAGTGGTAGAATATTCCAGAAGAGCGCGGACAGTTGAGAAATAGAGTATCGTTTTGACTCTTGGGAGAAGCATGGGAATAATGCCTGATGAGGAACTTCAACTGATCTGATGCTCGCTTGACAATTTGTGCAATATGAGAACCCCAGTTAAGAGTCGAATTGAAAAGTACACCAAGATATTTGATATTATCTGGACGTGAAAGGATTGTTGAGCCGATATGATAGTCAAATATTATTGGATGTGCGGATGTGGTAAAGGACATTACAGAGGTCTTAGTAGCATTGACACTCATGGAATTTGCTGCACACCAATTAGAAATGCTGTTGAGCTCATGCTGGAGGTCCGCGGAGTCATTTGGGGATTTTATGACCCTATAAAGTACAATGTCGTCGGCGAACAATCTAACATTATAAGTGATATTTGCTGGCAGGTCATTCATATAGATAAGAAAGAGAAGCGGGCCACAGACTGATCCCTGTGGTATGCCACTCGTCAGTGGTAGGGATTCAGATAATGCATTGCAGACTAGAACTTGAAAATTTCTGTCAGAGATGAAGTTGGAGAGCCACATGAATAAGTTTTCAGGTATCTGTAGATGAGCAAGCTTAGATAAAAGGGTTGGG
>JASGXE010014723.1:0-11601 GCA_030068105.1 Sinentomon sp. SZTP_YWyxl
CTTTTTGTTCTATTGACTGCTGTAATTTCTTACCGTAAAGCAGCCAGCCAGCGAATGAATGTAAAGGCCCAAACTTGGATTGTCAGGAAAAAATTGGGAACAAAAACTAGCATGTACAAGAGTAAGCCTTTAATTTTACCTGAACATTCAATCAGTCGAGGCCTCCATTAATCAGAAAAACTTCAGAACACATGAAGCTTGCACTTCCAAATTTTCTACTTGACCACATTCCACAGTGCAATTTTAGAATTTAGAAAATTCGCACTGAACTCGTTTTTTGGTTAATTTATTCTTGGAGAAGACTTATCCGTCGTTTGTTCACGTGTTCAGCACACGATTTTCGAAGCTACAAAGCGAATTGCGATGTCTCTACTTTAATCACAGCCCGGCATCTTTGCCATTTAAGCAGCTGAAGTTTTTAATTAGCGACATCCTCACCGTCCACTTCTAAGCCACAAAACTGATATCTCACTTTCCGAAATTGTATCAGGTTTGTGCAGCATTTTTCGAGGATCGTATATTTGTGCAAGTGAGAAATTTGATGAATTCAGGCGAAATGGGAGTTTAGTGACCGGTAGAGATGCATCCACAAAACGCTAGCCGCACAAGAAACAGATGACACACCCATTGTATGAAGGTTGTTCAAGTTCCGCCTGGCCTTGGCAGGAGATCGACGGATTTCAAGGCTGAAATTTGGTGGACCGTCAGGACCTTCTCCACCATCTTTTGAACAGTTTCACCGGCGCTTTTCTGAAAATGCTCTCTTGAAGCAACAAAAATCACTCATCCACTGCCGCTTTCAGCTCCACGACATTTTTGCGGTGCCCTCAATGGTTTCTTTGTTGAGGTTGGACGGAAAAGGAAAGGAAGTTATCTGCTGATACCAGTGGGGCGAAAAAGGGATGATTGCTTGGGCAGTATTTTGATGCAGAGTAGAAGACATGCTTCAACCCCAACCAAGTTTTTATTGGGTGTCATTTGGGCCTCCCCTTGGCTTTTGCAATTGACTTCCCATCCCACTTTCTGGACCAGGAAATCATTATGTTGGCCATTGCTGGTTTTTCTCTATTTTGGACACTCCTCTCCTCTGAACCCCAAAACGCAGTCCCGTGCCCTCCCAAGGAAGTTTAGACATGCCCGTACCTTGCATCACATGGATTCACCATATGATGTGATCACATAGCCTCTGGGTATGTGGGCATCATTCTTTCTTTTATATTATTGGCCTCTGTGGATCAAAAATCATATCAGACTGCAATGCTCCATCTGGCACAAATCTGGTGAGATTGTCAGTACTTGATAGAGTAGGACATGCTAAATCAACAACAGAAAAGAGGCCATGCGCAACAAAGAACTGAAATTTTCCCTAGAACCCACTGAAAGACCGATGTCATAGGGTGCAAGAAATGAAAGCTCCAGGCTAAGCGCAACAGGCAAAGGCCAGGAGAAACTTGAACAACCACCCACGTATGTCATCAAGTCGCTCTTCACTGATTTGAGTTTATTTTCATCTGCCAAAGGTGTCCAAACTCCAAACACCCACTCTCACAATTGTTCGGATCTGCTGGCAGGTTCTTGTGTCTCATCAACATGGAAATTTTGGAAAGGCCAAATATCTGAAAAAAGCCTCGATAGATGACGCTTTTCAAGTGTATGGAAGTGTCAAATCAGAAAACTTCTGTCTGGATGCTATGAAAAATATCATTACTCAAAAATTGACAGGGTGATCTTCACGTGGTTCAAACATTTATATTTTTTGTGTATACAGGATTTACCAAAAGTCACTTGACAACCCCTGGTATTTGCTAATTTTCAATCTTCTCTTGTGGGACTATTTCTATAGATTTCAGGTTCAGATTGGGCAGGCGGCCCTTCATTCAATTGGAACAAACTCCACTCCAAGCTTCCAGAGTTGCCTCAAAACTGCAATGCACTTTTCTGGGGTTGTCAGGTGACTTTTGGGAAACTTGTATGCAGCTTTTTACAAAAGATATCAGCACGTTGGCGTCCATCTTCATTTCCGAGTAAAAAATTTGCTTAGTCGAGCTCAGGGTGTTTCGTCTCCTACATGCGCTTCAAAGACTTAAAGAAGTGTGTTTTTTGTGTCTCAAGAAGGACTGGATATGTCATTTTCTCCAGAATCGTTTTGCCAAGCGGCTGACAGGATTTTTTAGGCTCGGGTTGGTTTCACTTTTCCAGGCCTTGCAGCTCTGGCATAGTTTGTTTCGTACTTAATCAGTTCTTTTTAAATTTTTGCTAATCGGAAAAACAATGAAGCACAAAGATCTGGAAGCAGAAGGGGAAGTTTTGGAAAACCACTGTCGGTATCTAAGCGAACATTTTTGGCCAATAAATCAGTTGTGGGTGTGACCAGGATTTCGAGGTGCAGATCACTTTATGACTGTGGCTAGGTGGTCACTTTGGTTCTGTTCAGCTTCAAGATGATCCGCACTTTGATTTTTTTGGAACCACAGACCACAGGCGGTGAACACAAACGAACTCTCTGACAGCATTGACATTGTGTTATGGAAAGACAATGTCTTGGAGTTGTGGATTTCACAGATGATACCTTGCAAGTAACTGGATCTGTCGGTACAGAGAATTCATTGATGAATGAGGAGACTGAGGAATCATCTGAATGCAACCTTAAAAATCTTCAAGGTTGGTTTTTTTGGGAAACCTGTGCTTGTTTTCCAATCTGAGGTTTTTTGGCACTAAGGATAAGTTGAGGCTCAACTTCATTTTTATCCAAACCTTTTAATCCTTTTATCTTCCATTCGTTTTCCATGGTTTAATTGAAGAACTATGTCTTGACCACGCCTGCTCCGTGAGTGGTTTTGTCTTTGGAACCAGTGATCTTCACAGCGGCCCATCTCATGTGCATGTTCTCACCATTATTGCTTTCAATGGCTGGGAAAAGTGACTGTTGTTAAAGTGTTGTCCTTCTCTCAGGAAGCCCTGTTGATTGTAGTGCATCAATTTGTATTGAGTCTACATATGTTTGTGATGGATATGACAATATGAGTTGTTCAACAACAGGGCCATCTTAAAATAACTGCCAATGAGCAATTGTGGGTGAAAAAAGAAATGAGCTTTTTGAAACCAAGTGCAACACTCTCCATGCATCTTGAATCAGGTTAATTATTTCCTCAATCCTCAAGATGCTTGTTAAACCGATGCCTTTACCAGAGTTAACATTCCAGGCCTGTACAACATACATTTTCGCCACCATTACAATGCTTGGTACTCTTCTGTAAATTGTTGTGCAGTTCATCTCTATTTCCACAATGGTCGATTTTTGATGGCCGTTCAATTCATGCTCTCCCCAAACACATTTCATGTGTTTGAAAATGAAAAAATACTCAAATCAAACAAAGTTGAGAAATAGTCCAATTGGAATTTCCGTCCTTTGGAGAGTGAATGTTTTGTGAGCTCATACCAGCAAGTCTAGGATTACCAATTTACAAAAATAAGACATTTACACAGGGCAGATATTGGCCAACCCCTTCCCTTGAAAATAACATTGTTTGCCAATTTGTTTTGTGAAAATCCACAATTTTGCAGCGACAGTCCGAACTTTCAACATTTCTTCAACTTCCGCCAGTGGCTCTGCTTTTGGGACTCTGCTTGGTTGCTGCTTGAACCAGCGGTTAACCTACACCTTGCACCCCTTATTCCCAGAGGTGTGATCCAGGACAAGGCACAAAAACGTGGTAATTTTGGTCCAAAATGACCATAAAATTGATAATTACGGAAAAATGATCCTCAGCTGGGCTTCGCCAAGATGATTCCATGATCAAGCCCCCCAAAAAGATATGGCATTCATATGAGGTGTGATCTACTTTTACATCAGTAGATCAATAGGTAAACACCAGGTAGTATGTAGGATGACAGAACAGTGGGCTGACTTCTCGCAGTACCAATTGGTTGAGGTTGGGTTGGAAGGTTTGGTCAGATTTAGTAAGCAAATGGGTACAACACACACTTCAAAGATATTTCTGGCTCCGCCACTCTCTGCCAATTGGATAAAAGAGAGTGATTCCATTCCAGTGATTCCATTCTCTGTGAGAGTGGTTCCGAAAATGTAAAAGACGGGATGTAAAGCTTTTAGAAATTTTTAGGCTAACATGCAGCATTGCTTGCAAATGCTGCATGTTGGCCTGCAGAAAATTGAATGGCAGAGTTGCAGTGTATTTGACAAGTGTCTTGTCTCCAGTGATAAAAGTTTTAGAATAGCGACTAAGAAGGCCAAGTTCCTGACATCAGATTCGATAGACTGGTTCTCGACAAAGGCATCAACAAGATTTAGCAGAAGTGAGTTAGTATAGAATGAATCTGAGTTTCAAATGCTTGTTCTTTGCGTTTCGTCCAAAAAATTAGCATAGAATGAATCGTTTTTACCAATGTAATTCATATTTTTGTGCAAATTGTGCTTGTATTGTTTTGGGTCTTTGCTATTGTGTTGCGCTATTCTTGCTATTTTCAGCATTCAATCATGATGATCCTCTAAGGCACTTAAAAGCAGCTGATGGGCCAAAGTTTGATGCCAAAAATGTTCAGGATCAGAAGATCCAGAGCCAGGAAATAATTGGCAGCAATGTTGACATTCGTGGACCAGAGACCCTATGTCAGAGCTCTGAAAGGCTCCCTATTCGCTGTGATCAATGCAGTTACTCCACACATCGATATCGGAACTTGCAGACACATCGCAAGTATCATACCAGACCTTTTGCTTGCACATTTTGTGATTACAAAGCAAGCAAGGCTAGAGACCTTGACCGCCATATCAGAAACAACCATACAGGCGATAAACCGTTTCAATGCTCACATTGTGAATACAAATGTGTCAGCTCAGATCGTCTGGAAGACCACATTAGAACTCACACTGGTGAAAAGCCTTTTTTATGTACTTTGTGCGGGCATAAATTATCTGCGAAGTATAGATTGAATGCTCACATGAGAAACCACAATGAAAAGTTTGTTTGCCCTGTCTGTCAACGGATCGTCAAGTCATGTCACAAGTTAATACATCTAAGGTCTCATGGGTTAGAAAATTCTTTTACTTGTGACCATTGTCAAAAGATGTTTCGAAATCGCGCTGATGTTAAAAACCATATACAAACTTGCCATCTAAATGAGAAAAGATTTTCCTGTTCCTATTGCGATTTCAAAACTCATCATGCTCCGAACCTAAGAGTTCATATCAGAACTCATACTGGTGAAAGGCCTTATCAGTGCACTGATTGCTCTTCAAAGTTCAAGTCCTATTGCAATTTGGCAGTCCACAGGAAAATTCACACCGGAGAGAGAAGGTTTGCATGCATTCATTGCAAATCAACTTTCATTCAGAAAATCAATCTGGATGCTCATCTGCGTGTTCACCATCCCGACAAACTGTAAAGTGTTTGGATGCAACTAAATCAGCTGTAACATAGTTTCCCTCGATGTTCTGTTTTTGTCATCCTGTTTGCTGGGGCATGATGGGTTAATTTCAACGATTTTGCGTTTTTGGGGCGATTTTATTAGTTGTTTTATCATTTAAGTGACAGCAATGATTTCGGCAGGCAAAACGAACCTGGAAGCGATGGGGGATCGTATGGCCCAATTTTGGGATGATTGAAAAAAGATGTTGGTCGACTTAAAAAGTGTCGTTTCATGGTCAGGGTTAGTTGTATCGAAAAGTATGCTTCAAGTCATTGAGAAACAGTTTTTACTTGCAATGATCGATCCAAGTTCTAGTTTCATTTCACGACACGTCCAAATAAATTACAAGCGCGGCAAGAATTAGACCTTTCTGGTTTGTGCAAAGTCCACATTTCGAGGTTTGATGTTCACCCAAAGGCGTGTGCATGAGATACCTGCAATTTAAACGGGAAAAGTGAATCCCAACTTGGGATTTAAGAGCCCGAGCTTCATAAAACTTAAGAAACCTTGTAACCTGCTGAAAAATATGGGAAGAGCAGACGAGGCAAACTCACAGATCTTTTCTACAATCTTCAATGTCTGCGGTGTGCTGACCCCACAGGACATCACAATCTTCGCCATCAGAGTTGAAAACACCTTTCTATGCAACAGATGTTATGCAGGGTGTAGTGTAGGTTTTCTCTTTTGGACGTGTTAAAAATATATCTCTGAGGGAAAGAAACAAGAAGCAAACCAGCTAATGAAGCATGCGCCAAAAGCCCACCCCAAGTTTGAGAACAACTGGGAGCTCTCTTGTCCACCCTCGACACTGCAAAAAATGCCAGTTTTATTTACTTTTAAAAACCCAGCAAACAGCATTCCTCAGCAGGTAGGATGTATTGGAAGAATGCATTTTGCCTTTTTGTCTCACTTTGCTGTGACAACTGATGACGTGCTTTTTTCGCTGTAAAATGGTGATGACAGTAAAATGGTGGTGAAAAATGGTGGCGAGTAAAAATGTAAATGTGTGTAAAAAATGGTAGTGAGTGAAATGGTGGTGTAAAATGGTGGTGAGAGCATGTTAACTGTGGAGTGCGATAAGAAAGATCACAGCAATGAACAAATAAGGGCTGTGGAAAAGATGCAACTTCTGGTCGAAACATTTGCAACACTGGGGTGCAAAAGGGTGAATGCATGATTCCTTCTGCATGATAGATTCAGGGTGCACAATAATCGTCAAAATCTCAAAAGCACTATGTTGATCTGAATTACACTCCAAAAACACTATTTTAATCTCAATTTCACCGCGAAAACAGGGTTCTGTTGTTCCACACTTTTCCCACACAATACGCCTTGAATGTAGCCTTGAAAACCTTGAATTTAG
Source organism: Sinentomon sp. SZTP_YWyxl (assembly GCA_030068105.1). Lineage (NCBI taxonomy): Eukaryota > Metazoa > Arthropoda > Protura > Sinentomata > Sinentomidae > Sinentomon > Sinentomon sp. SZTP_YWyxl. The sequence continues at coordinate 6,788 of JASGXE010014723.1, forward strand.
GGGGGCTGACGGCCCAGAGTCCCCCATCAGATCGCCATGCCGTGAAACAGTCCATGTCCATTCTTTTGTTGTGCCGAATCTCGACTTGATCAAACACGTTGTTTGTTATGTTGTTCCAGATGTTTGTTCGTGAAATTTTTTTGACATAAAAATTGTGTTATGTAAAATATATGCTAAATTTTTACAAAATTTCCATTGGGGCATAAATGCTCGCAAACCTCCTTATCACTGATGCCAAATGACCGCGATGACATGGTGGCAAAATGTGAGGTTTGCCCGGAAAACGAGCCACGTGTGGCCTAGGAAGTGTGCCACTCACGGTGTGCTGGCAATGCAACTTGTGTTTGAGATAAAATTTATCACTTTATCACCAATCATCTAGCTCGGATCCAAAAAGCAGCAAATTAAAGGAATGTGAGAAACAGGATAGTTTGCTGATAAACTATCTAGGATTGTTACCCGGTGTTAACTTCTCCTCCGTTGGTGTGCGTTGTCGGCAGCCCTTTTCCTTGTTGTACAGTGGCGAGAAAATTAATCCTGCGATAAGTAGATGCCAGTTTTTCGATCTTTAAAAATAACTGTGAGAGTAGTGATTTCAGATTCAAGAAATCGGATTTTGTAGAACGGAAATATACATCAAATCGGTGATGGATTACCAATTTTGATGGGATCGAGATTTCCCCGAAAATTCGAGAGAGAAAAGAGACCATGTGTGGTACAATTAATTTTCTCGCCGCTGTACCTTGATTTTAATACCAGATACTTTGTGGATTTTATACAGGGTGGGTCAGGTTCTCAAAATTGGAGCATTTTTATCTTATGATTTTTTTTCGAAGAATGTTGATGGAATTTTTTCGGAGAAGAAATGATTTTCTCGCCTTCGTTTGAGGTTTATTGAAAGGCGACAGCTTTTGTCTTGGTCTCCCCTTTCCTTTCCTGATTACTCCAAAAGGATTGTTTTCGAATAGTCTCAGTAACTCTTTGAACTGTTCTCTGGAGAGGTGATATTCAAAAAAATGATTACAATTTCTGCTCCGCTGAACCTGTTTGTTATGTAGTTTCATCCCTCCCGCACCCCTCTGCTTTCTTCAAAAGGTGGTTTTTGCTGTGTTATTTCTGTGGGGCGAAGTGAACTGCGAAGTATAGCCAAATGCGTAAAAATGCAAGTAGTGCAATATTTATTGTGCAAGTTGGGGCTCCCCTATCTCAGGGAAAAAGCAAAAATTAATCCATAGCGAAAAACATCCAGGAGAAGATCATGCTCAATGGTTTGACCGGGAACATTGGTTCAAATTGCAAAGTTGTAGAGCCTGTCACTCCGAAATTGCACCTGAAGTTTCACCCTCTGCACCCTGTTTGCTGCTCGCTGGCGGTGGTGTTTCCAAAAGGGGTGTACTCGTACTTGGGCATAAGAAACCGTCATTTTTGAAGACCTCAATTGAAGGCGCTAGCTAACTGAGCATATGCCGGACAGCGCTCTCGCCGTGTGACTGACACAAGGCGAACCATTCCCCCGTTGCAGTGCACCGGAGGGGGGAAGTGAGGCATAGGTAGGAACTTTCCTACCTTCTTTCTTCATCACGATATATCGCGAACCATTCCCCCGTTGTTGTCACCGGATGGGATAGGCAACATAGCATTCACTGTCACTACCTTTCTTTTTCATCGTTATTTCATCACGATTGTTCATCATCGTATTACTTCGATCATTTCATGCATGATTTACCTCCCTACCTACTTCGTTTTCTTCTAACTAATCTCATGTTGTTGACTTTGTTTCTTCTTTTCAACTTTTCCCTACCTTCTTCCTTTTTCTTCACCTATGTCTCACTTTTATTTGCTTTTTTGCATATTTTCATTTGAGATTGCGAATGGGTATGTTGTGGTGTGTGCGTGTGTGCTGGTTAATGCTGCATGCTTGATGCTGATGGTAGGGGCGGTCTTGTTTGGGTCGCGTGTGTATGACTGTTGTGTGCCTGTATTGAATGCTATATGACTAGGCCCCGTCCACATTCCGATGATATGTTTTTCCATACCTACTCCGATACCTACCATCCTCACCCCTCCTTCCTTTACCCTTTCCTATCCTTCGAATAATGCAGCCGACGGTCGCGTGTCCTTCCCTTCCCTCCCTTCCCTCCCTTCCCCTTCCCAGGTATATGATGACATTTTGCTGTCACATGTGAGAACTTGCTGTTCTCCATTGACGATTGCCTTGTGGCATAATAACCTGCTGAAAGCAGCGTCTGATACCTATACCTATATACCTATAAGGCAAGAAAATCGCTTGCTGCGAAGGGGGATCCAAAAATAATGCAAGTTGGCACATTGTCCGGGAACCATGCCTGCGATTTCAGTAATTTTTTGTTCACTTGTATATTGGTCTTTGATAGACGTTTGAGCAAAAGAAGACCTGTGTCAGTCCCCTGATACTCACTGTACAAGCACTTGAATTTGATGTCTCGGGTGCTCTGAAGGAAAATCATGGATTTTTCAAATGAGACAAAACTAGTCGGAACAATTCAGTGGCGTATCCCTGTCTTGAATGTGAAACCAAAGTCCTCTCGCTTTGAAGCTAGGGATGTCCATCCAAAGTATTGCAACATTAACGTGACACTGTCAAAAGGAGCATACCTACCAGTCACAACGTGCCGCTCTCCTTTGAACTCTCTCCAAATTTTCAAGCTGTATAATTCGATGGGGTCCCACACAGTTGGAGTGTATTCAAGAAGTGAACGAACCAAAGCAAAATAAACGTTTTCCTCGACACTTATTCCAGCATTGTAAAAGGTTCGCCAATGAAGAACAGAGCAGAATTTTCCTTTCGAACAATCTTTACATGAGCATCCCAAGATAAAGTTTTGGATGGGGTGAGTCCCAGGTACTTAACATGAGAAGCAATCGGTAACTCAGTTTCCTTTTTGTGTTTACTGGGAAGGGGCTTTAATTTTGTGGTGAAGCAGACAACAGTACATTTTTCAATGTTTAGCCTCATTCCCCATTTCGTACACCAGTCCAAAAGTTTGCTAAGATCATTTTGAAATATGAGAGAATCAGCTGTAGTGTGTATTTCCTGCGAAATGACACGATCATCAGCAAACAAATTCATGAGAGAACTAACAGTAGGAGGAAGGTCCTTTTAAAAATAGAAAACAAAGTAGGAGCTAGAACGCTACCCCGCTGGGACTCTGATTTGTGAGCAAGCCCCATTTGTGCATACTTGCTGAGTACGGAAGCTGAGAAAATCAGCAATCCAATTAAAGACTGGAAAGCAGAGGTTTACACTTTTTAGTTTTTCTAAGAGAGCCGCGTGAGGGACTATGTCAAAAGCGTTTTCATAATCAAGAAAAATGCATCCAATTGGCCGGAAGAGTCGATCTCATTTGAAACACGCTGGGTGAACTTAACAAGTTGTGTCTCACAAGAAAAACCGGCACGGAATCCATGCTGTGATGGATGAAGGAAACCAACCGATTTGAGTCTAGATTTCAGGTATTCAGACAAAATGTGTTCCATGACCTTGAAACGGGGAGCCTGTATGACTTAACGTTTTTGAGATCACCTTTCTTTGGAATCAGTTTCACATATACATTTTTCAATCTCGATGGCAACTGGCCAAGGATTCACGATTTTTTCATAATCACCAACAAGATCCTTGTTCCGATGTTTTGAGATCCGATGTTTTAAACACATCAGGAAACAGCCTAATAAAGTTGAAAGAAAAGCCATCAGAAGTCATGCACCCAGAGCCAGGTATTTGCTTTATCCACCTGGCAATTTTACACGGCGAATTTTGGTCATTATTATCAATAATAGCAAGTGGGAAAACACCTGTTGAAGTGAAAAATACTTGCACAAAGTGATCATTCAATAAATTTGCCTTGTCAATGTCCTCGTGCCTCAAAGAACCTACTTTATCTAACAGACCTGGAATTGGTTTTTTCCTGTCATCCCATCTCTGGATATCCTATTTATAAAGCTAAGGTGAACAGCATCTTTCACGCTATTTAGTTGCTGAAGAAGTTTGACACAGGCAATTTTCTCAAGAGTGGATTTGTTTCTGAGTTGACACATCCATTTGCATTTATGCTCCAAATTTCGAATTTACTACTGTACCAGTTAGGACGAGAGTTTCCCACCTTTTCAACGATGGCTACGGTTACTTGATACAAAATGCCATGTTTGAAAGTTGCTCCCATGTTTGCGCCCTGCAGGAGGTGTTTGTGTCTGGGAAACCACTTTCAACAGTGAGATTTGACCAGTTAACGCAGTTTTTTTTTTTTTTTTTTTGATTTATAAAAATTCATCTTTTATTCGATCTATAGTCGAGATGATAACAGTTTATTAAATAACAATAAATTGCACAACAATTCAGAAACTCTAATAACTAAGTGATTAGAAATCAGAGCAGTCTTAACTATAAAAATCAAAGACTTAAATTAGGAAATTCGAAAAATGGACGTGATGTCGTCGTCTTGGTCCTCTCCGTCGTCGTCTTGGTCCTCTCCGTCGTCGTCTTGGTCCTCTTCGTCGTCGTCTTGGTCTTCTCCGTCGTCGTCTCGAAACTGTTGTCCTTGTGGTCATTGGTAGTAGCCGTCATCCCTCAGTAAATCTGGTTGTAGTCCTTAATGTATCGTCATCATCATCGTCTTCGTCATTGCCCCAGTTGGGTTCCTGCTGTCGTCGTAGTCGTCTCTCCGTAGTCGTAGTCGTCTCTCTGTCGTCGTCGTCATCTTAGTCATCATCGTCGTCATTATCATCGTCTTCATCCTTGCCCCAGTTGGGTTCCTGCTGTCGTCGTAGTCCTCTCTCCA
>JASGXE010014724.1:0-11590 GCA_030068105.1 Sinentomon sp. SZTP_YWyxl
GTAGAGCTTTCTGGAGCTGTCAGATTTTGACCTCGGTTATAAAAGAGGATCTTTAAGTTCTGCAGCATGGAGATTTTGCTAAAACTGAACAGTTGCAATTTTTTTCGTGTAATTCCGCCGCCACTATACATACCCAGTAGGTAAGCTTGCAAGAAATGCAACGTACATCTGTGCATCATTGTTGTGGAAGTGATGACATATTTAGGTTACCCATACATTTCAACATGACAACTGTTGTTGAGATCTCTGCAAAAACTGGCCTCTGCAGAAATGATCCTTTCTTATTGTGGTTGAAAGAAATGAAATAATAGTACTTCTGGGGAAACTTTATTTCAATTACATTTCGATTTTATTTCTTTTGACGTTTCCTCCGTCGATATGTTACCTCCAATCGAAATTATAGAGATTTCAATTCAAAACAACACTGACATCTTCAATGACAGATTATGCAAGACTATTAGGTTTTTTATCATTGATGTTAGAGAACAAGGCGAAATGAACAAAGCTCCAGAACGCATGAGGCAAGTTATGGACGGCATCCTTTACCTGATTTAAAACTTCTCCAGACAATTTGCTGATCGAGCATTCACAAATTACAACTGCATTAGCAAATACAGTTACGGCGGAGAGATCATGACGGGGATAACGCTAACTCCGAGCAGCGAGGTAAATTTTTGCCATCTGCTCCAATGGAAAAAATTTACCTCGCTGCTCGGAGTTAGCGTTAACCCCGCATTGATCTCTCCGCTGTTAATGCGTTTTCTGAGACTGTAACCTTTTCGTTTGTGAAGTTTCCCAACGAAATTTCGCAACCATCACTTTCTGGCTCTGATTGCCATGCAGAGAACTTTCGGTAACAATTCGGAATACCTGCCGTCATTGGACTGGACGAGTTATCAACATTGCTCTGTGATTACTTAAAGCTAACTAAACCTAACCTAACCTAACCTGACGTAACCCAACCTAACCTATCCCAACACACCTCTCCCAATCTATCCAATCACCTCGTACTCATCTTCCTATTCCATTTTGGCTACTTTTGAGCGTGTGTGAAAACTCGTCCAGTTCAGTTTTTTTCAGATGTCGGCAGGTATTCCGAACTGCAACCGAACTTTCAATGCAGAAATTCTGAGTCATTTTTATTGTTAGCATTGGCAGCATTCGACTTAAAAATATTAAAAAAAAATTCTTTACACCGCAAAATTGATATTGGAACTCGCATTGTACCCGAATGCCAAAAAGTCAAACACTCGAATATACGTCGACTCTATTGCACAAGCAATTCTGTTGTCGACGAAATGAGAAAATAAACTCTGTCTGTTTTTGTAAAAATGCAAACATGGCCATACAGGGTTACTGATGTACCAAAATCGTTTGATGTGGCAATCCTGGTCAAGTAAACTGTGAACAACCCTCTCCCAATAGACAGTCGCGACCCCCTACTGAGGTGTCTTGGCTCACTATAGACTGTCTGCGACTTGAAAACAGCCCTGTATCAGTCCGTCGCTCAGCCTCGAAAACAGACCTGGATCAAAACAAGCAGTCTTGGCTCCATAAGGAACCCTGGTCCAGTGAAATATTCTTGCGCAGTAAACAGAACAGGCCTATGCGACAGCCATGCTCAATACACAGTCCTAGTCACAAAATGTCTTGGGCCTGTAAACAGCTGACTATAGCGGTCCAGCAAACAGTCCTGGAGAAAAATAGCAGTCTTTTGTTATTATGTCTTATTTTTTAGTGATGTTATAAGATTTTTTTATTGTCATTTGTTATTTTCATTGTTATTTTCATCTTTGTTTTAATGATAAGATTTTTTTAAAAATAATGATAATGACAGGCCTTTTCTTAATTCTATTTAACAAATAATAATGATACCAATAAGACGGTAAGGACTGCTTTCTGGGCCATACTACAGCTTACTTTTCTCCAGCATTGGCTAGGTGAGCAGCCTTGACCTGGTAAACAATCCTGTCCGAAAGACAATACCAGTCGAGTTAACATCACTTCATAAGAGACGTGACTGTTTTTATTAATTCTATGCAATTTTTTCCACTGTGCCATTTCCCGACGAATTTTTCGAATATCTTTTGCACTCATATTCGTAAGAACCCTATCCAAGAAGGATATCGTCACTTTTCCTCAGTCTCTACAGAGGTAGATAAAACAAAAAACCAACTCAGCACTATCTCCACTAGCAGCCCAGCCAGCTCTATTTAAATAAGACTCCATTCAGACCTAGCCTGATCCCTTTGAGAGTAATTTTAAGGCAGGAAAAATAATAAGCCCAAATGAGTTCGCCTTTAACTCTTCCTCTATATTTGCCTTCGTCAGATGGAGGCGAGAGACGATTTTCGGGCCCGAATGACCTGGGAAGGCCCGTCCTGGCCCTGGCCGACGTCGCTTCCGGAAATATTCTCAAAATGTCCTGGGCGTTTCCGGAATTGAAGAACTCGATCGGACATGGTCCTCGTGTTGTGTGTGTTTTCGGAATCTTTTTTTTTTCGGGGAAAAGACGTGAGAGGGTGGCCAGGCACTCGGCGCGGAATTGGGGATTGACCGTAGATTTGACCATCAAAAGGACTATAGAAGAAATGCTGGCGCGATGGTAATCTCTTTCTGTGTATTTTGTATGAAGGTGTGAAGCAATGGGGCATGTTAAATTGCCGTTGCAAATTTGCGAATCATGTGTTTGTAAAAGTATGACGTAGTGGGGCGTGATATGACATTTCCCTTGGGAATTAATCTCTTCCCTTGCAAATGATGTGCCCAAAAAAGTATGAAGATCCCGATATGACATTTTCCCTTAATTAATCTCATCCCTCGTGAATGATCAATTATTAATAAAGGTATGAGACGGGGAGCCTGCTATGACATTTCCCCTGCGAATTAATCTCATCTCTGCAAAATGATGTATGAAAGTATGAAGATCCTGATATGACATTTTCCCTTCGAATTAATCTCTTCCCTTGCGAATGATCCATATAAAGACATGAGGCAGTGGGCCTGAACTGACATTTTCCCCTGAGATTTAATCTCTTCCCTTCGAATGGTGTATTTATAAAGGTATGAGGCAGGTGCATGTCTTGATATGGCATTTGCTCTGCAATTAACAGAGTTTGACAAAGTTTGATATTCGAGGCACGAAGTCAAATGCTTTTTTGAGGTCTATGAAAATGGCATGACTTGAAGCGCCAACGACCAAACTGTTAGCAATGTCATCACCTTAAGGATTATTTTCGGTAAAGAAGTGACGAATGTGGATGGCGAAAATTTGCCCAAAACATTTTTGAGCAGACGAACGTCAGGGAGATTGGGCGGCTGCTGTCAGGCATGTTGGGTGGGGCATCTTTTTTCTTGACAGGAATGACAATAGCTTTTTTCCAGTCCAAAGGAATGTTGCCAAAATTCAAATCCTGGCGAAGAGAGCTGCTAGGATACCACTTATCGAGGGACCAAGCTCCTTTTGCAAACTCCCAGGATATCCGTCAGGGCCCCTTGCTTATTTTTGGCGTTTATTTTCCGAAGAAGATTAGACACACAAGCGGTTTCGATTTTTAGTGGAATTACCTCACCCTAGATGTCTCGAACGTTGTCGTCCAAGAGGGGTTGTTGGATTGTGGACGAATCGTTGAGTGGGAAAACAATAGCAAAGAAGTCGTTTAAAACGGTAATTTAAATGAACTTAAATTTTTAATTTTTAATTTAATTTCGCTTTTGTTGACATCTGATTAACTATTTACGGGTCAATTGAAAACGTGTCACACCTGTTCCAATATATTGATTTTATGAAGGCATTCGCGGGTTGTTCTTTGCGCCCACAAACGTCTTAATATTCCACTATGTAATTTGCATTTTATGGAGTTCACTTTTAGACTCTAACCGGGACAACAGCATTGTTTAACGATTTCCGTTATAGCACCAGTGTTTCTGGGGCAATGACCTCTCTCAATCTCGATCCCCTTATAATCCGAAAGGAAGAGAAGAGACTGTCGTTTCCTTTAAAAATTTTCCAGGGTCAAATTCACATTCAGATACCCGATGTTTTCTGGCAAGATTTTCATGAAAGGCGCTCACTTCACGGCTTCCGATTCAAAATCCCCTTGATTAAAACAAATTCATATCTCTTTTCTTTCTTTCCCCGGGCCCTCAAATCGTGGAACACTCTTCCAATCAGGTCCCCTGTGTTAAACTCTGTCAATTTTTGAATCCTGAAACAATGGAGTAGATGGGAAATCTCTCTTCAGCATATCATTTCATTGAAAAGTAGCCAGCCTCACAATTCATGTGTTTCCCATAAAATCATTTTGTTTTACTTTTTGTCACCATAGTTATAGTTAAATTTGTCCTTGTTTCCTTATTGTGATAAAAATTTTCATTTAATGGAGGAAACGAAAGGGAATTGAAATTGATTTTCAATTCGTCAAACTTTCTAGAGTTTGAGAACTTTTGTGAAAGCGCAACCACGTCATCTAGTAATCTACACATCCCATAGAGCCAATATCGGCTTAGTCTGCCTGTGGTTCTCGTGTCTGTAAAGCCATATGCCGTTTCGCCCATGCGGCCGCAGTCCCGGCACCAAACCCATTAAAATCCAAAAAGTTTGTCCGTTCTATACCTACTCCAGACTATACGTTCATATTAATCCCGCGTCGAAAATGTATTGGAGCCTGAAAAAACCTTTCAATTTCAATTTTGGCCCAGGCACTATCCTTTTCCACCCTCTCCCTCCTTCTCCACCCCTCTGGGACTCCCTTCACACCCCTAACCCTCAACCTCTGTCACCCCTCGCCTTCTCGCTCTTGCGGTCAGCCATCCATCGGAAATGTATTTAATTGATTCATTTTCTATCGCAGCCCACATTTCAGTCGGTCTGCCAAATTCAGTTCATTTCGCGATGTAGTCATCGGTTTGTCTGTGTACGAGGTGTGGTCAAAATGGCCGTGAAAGCGTCTGAGCAAAGGGAAAGAAAGCACAGAACTGAATTCATTTCCTTGTTCGGAAGGCACCAGAAGTCAAAGTGGTCCGAATCAAACCATCCCTTAGCTGCCGTTTTAGGGGTGGGTTTCTGCCGTGAGGCGTGGAAGTGGAAAGGTCGGGTTTAGGTGTTTTTTGCTGGCATGCGTTCTTCGTATCTCGTATACGACTGAGCCATGGGTCTCCCTACGATTCACTGAAGGCACATATGAGGGTGTCTACAGGACTGCAAGGGGTAGTTGGAGATATCTCGTAAACTATGTGTCTCAGGTTCATTGCTTACATTTAATTGGGCTGTTCTCAATCCATCAGACGACGTCCCATATTCAGTTTCACCCCTGGTGTTTCAATCTTGGGTAGTTTTCCACCACCATGAATGATTGGACGGAAACTTGGTTTTGAGGGTTGAAAATTATTAATTTCGACAGCCTTGTTGTGTTTGCGCCCATAGGGGGTCACAGACATTTCAAAGGTGGGGGAAAGCCTTCAAGTTATCCCACCCCTCCTCGGGGTCGATTTTGACAACGAGGGGTGGTTTCCGGATTTCGCCTTTGTTGCGTCGAGTGCAATTCTACTGGTATATGTTTTATGGGGTAAAATTCTTCTATAAATTCTTTCACACCAAAGCAAAAATACTCCTTAGAAATTTATTGCAATAGAGTCCTGGAACAATTATTAGTCGTGATGAAATTTACTCTTCACTAAGTACAGGAAATACCTTTTACATCTAATTCCAAAATGCAGAAGTATTTTCTTTTCTTCCAAGCCACAAGGCACTGCAACTTCTTTCCACTTTGAAAGAAAAAGCAACCCGTCCTTACACGTAAAACATTACTGCCAACAGGACACTATAAATCAGAGATTTCCGTTGGGATTACCTTTTATAACACAGGCTTAAAAAGAGTGTTAATTCCATCCGGAGCATTCTTAAAACACTGAACACCATTGTCCGATCACACATTTGAAAATCACAGGTTGTTTAGAACACTGAATGTGCTCACGTTTTTTGTGTTTCATGCACCTGTTTTTTGCTTTGTCAGCAAAAGTTGTTCAAAAATCACATCAAGCGTTCCAAAAATGTTCAAAGTGGAAAACTCGCACATCTGAGCCTGTGTTGTAAGAGGTGCCCCAAACGCACACTGAAATTTACAGTGTCTGAAAAACACTAAAATGTACCTGCCGCTTTTTTTATTATTATTATTATTTCAACAAAAACTGCCACAAACTGCACATGGTGGCAGGACAACGAACAGAGTTCTGAGTCATACATTTGAATACAACGAAAAACAGGGACAGACATACAAAAGATTGAATGAGAGGCAAACATTGAACAAGGTATACTGTTATGGAAGACGTGGTGCGACGCCCAGTAGGACCGCTGTGTTTGATACGAGTGGGGAAGCGGCAGATACCGCATTCCAGTCCCTGATAGTTCTGGGGAAGAACGAATTAAAATGGATGTTGGATCTGCAAAGTGGCGAGCTAAAGGAAAGACCATTGTCTGTCCTTCGTTGAACTGATTTCAGGAAATATTGTTCTGGTAGAGAGAAATTTAAGCAGTGGGTTATGATGTCAGCGAAAACTTTCAATCTATCAACACCAATCCAATTAAAATGAGAAAGCAGACTTGAAAAATTGCCAGTGGAAACATAAACTTTGACCTTTGAAACACCACGCCGTGTAGTCTATGCGAATCTGGCATCTTTGCCGAATTACCATCTCGACCGCTTGCTGTCGTGGACGGCCATCCAGGAGAGTTGCCTGCCGCTGTTTGCAGGCTGCGCCATCTCGACGCGGCCATCCACGTCGCTGCAGTCGCAAATTCACAGAATTCCTGCCAAGTCGCCTGCAGCCTCCCGCCCCGTTCCTGCCTTCTCCGCCAGGGCGAAGAGCCCTTGTTCGAGCCCTGATGGCGACGGTTGACGCAGTGCATTCAACCTCTGCGGGGACTTAACTTACCGGTCTGTATCATTCGACGAGATGTTGGCGCACTTTTTGTTTCGTTTTTTCCCTCCACTTTTCCTGCTATCTGTGAAATTACATTTCCTCTTTCTGTCCTGACCCAATTTTCTTCCTTCACTGGCCAACCGTGCAGAGGGGGACACTAGGGGAGAGGTAGGGGTCGGCAAAAAGATGCTGGAGATGGGACGACAAAACACACAATCTAGGCACAGGAACTGAAACAGCTATCTAATATATGTTCAGAAAGATTATTTCTCGCTCCCCTGGTTCCATTTTTCAGCAAGATTTTTCAGTCGTTATTTCCTAGAATGAGAGAGGGAAGAAACAAGGAATAAAGATTCTCTTGGGCAATAAAACAAAAAAATAAATACTATTAAAAAGCTGAAGTGCTGGGTGCACTAGAGCTGGAGTTTCTTGTCTTTTCTTTGTTTTTTTTTTTGGTTTTCAGAATCAAACAGAATCTTAAAAAAAACAGAAATTGAGGTTTGCTTGATGCTTAAATCCCAAAATTCTTTGGGTTTCCATTGGGCCGTAGAAATATGGCAGGATCGGGGGACTGGGATAGAACGGACTGAGGCAGAAGTGGACTGAGGCAGAATTGGACTGAGGTAGAATTGGACTGAGGTAGAATTGGACAAAGGAGGGTGTTTTGGAGGGAGTTTTTGCATGGAGGTGGTAGCTTACATCTGTCTTAACTTAACCTAAACTGACCTAACCTAACTCGGAGAAATTAAAAAAATCAGCTTCCGAAAATGCAAAAATTCTTCCTCAGTCCACTTCTGCCTCAGTTCGTTCTGCCCCAGTCACCGGTCCATATGGAAACACTGTTCAATGGGTAAAATGCCAAAAAATGTGAAAAAAAAAATGAAAAAATGGGCAAATCTCCTTTGAGTGACAAAAAATACTGTTGAGAATTTGAGAGGTCCAGAAAAAATTTGACTTTCTTTTGAGCAGCAAAATAAATAATGCCATTTAAAATGTGATATAACATGAAAATTCAAAAAAAATTCTCGGATTTCTCCCAGGCAATAAACAAATAGGTAATCTGAGAAACTGAAATGGTGGACAAAACATTTTAGTTTTTTGTTGGCGCTAAAATATCGGTGGACTTAGAAGTGTTCTCATTTGGCGGTCAAAACTAACTAAATGCTTTGAAATTGTGCATTAGGATCGGCTGAAACACTCGAGTTTTCTCTTCGACAATGAAAACAGAAACTTCTTGAAAATCTTAAATGCCAGCCGGACCGAAATAATCTGAATCTCTTTTGTACAACAAACACGAGTGTTCCCCATTGCATCTCATCCTCACATTCAACTCAGCAGAGCCAATTCAACAGACAGACGCATCTTTCAATGCAACAAATGGAAAAGGGATAAGCGTTGTGCATAGAAATGAAATTTTCAACACACAAATCTATCCATTGAATTTCTTATTGAGTTTAACCTGTCGGTGAGCTGCAATGGGGTATAATCGTATGCGGTCGAAAATCGCCTAATTTAGTGCACTTAAAAACTGAAATGGCAATAACAATAGACATTCCAAATGTAAAATGCCAGAACTGAAAACTGTGGGATTCATACACTCTAAATTCCAAACGTCTTTTAAAAAGTCACTTTCCTATATTTACCATTGTAGTCCAAAACAAGACATGACTTGCCGACTTTTTTCAGACTTGGTGTCTTTTTGCATTTTGCCTTTTAAAGTAGTCTAGAAGATTAATCGAAACACCTTTTTAGGCGCTTTTCGTCTTTCTAAAGGATTTCTAAAACGACTCTTTGAAGCACTTTAGTCTATTTTAACAAACATGCAAAGCATAAAGATTCCAAGTCCGAGAAAAAAGTCGCTAAAACTTGTCTCGTTTTGGACTACACAAAAGTGACTTTTTAAAAGACGTTTGTGTTTAGAGTGTAAAGGTGGCCCTTTTCTTGCATCCTGTACTGACTTGATTTCTCACGGCAAGCGAAGGATACGGGGTGGTAGTGACAGTCTTTCGGTTGGAAGATTCCAGTTAAAAAGTCGACAAAAATCTTTGAGGGAATGCTTTTTCGGATGCAAGAAGAAAGCCTATATGGAACATGGAAAAGTCCCAACCTAAAGCACAGTTGTAGACACAAATGGAATGCGCAGAATTCGAAATAGGGGATCATGCGCGTTTCATGGGGGACATCGCACGATGGTCTCTCCATGGTAGAGTGTCCACCGTCACGGTTTAATGTGGGGAATCATCGCGCGATGTCCCCCTCAATTAAAGACTCGAAAACTGCATGGTGCAGCAAATGAATAACATACTTGCTCAATTGCAAGTGTGAGGTTAGGTTAGGTCAGGTAAGGTTAGGTACATTAGGTTAGGTTAGGCTAAGAAAGGTCAAGTAAGGCTCAGTCTGGAGCTGGTGATCATGGATGAACTGATCTAAATGCTCGCTCTGCTGTAAGTTATCTCAAATGAAAGTTCCCTAACTTGCCTAACCCTATCTTAGCCTAACCTAACCTTACATAACCTGTAACCTAACCTAAACTACCCCATCCTCCCTGTTTGCAATTGCGCGTGCATGTGATTCAACCCATAGATCACCAGCGAGAGAGAGCCAACATCTCTGCTGGCGTTTTGTCGAGCGTGTGCGTAATCTCCCTCCCTCGGAGGGTAGCATCCCACGATGTCCCTCTTAACAAAGATACATTTGCTGCACCATGTAGTTTTCCTGTCTTTAATTGATGGGGACATCTCGCGATGATTCCCCACATTAAACAGTGACGGCGGACACTCTACCATGAAGAGACCATTGTGCGATGGCCCCCCCATGAAGAGAGCATAACCCGAAATAGGTGCTCGAAATACACAATCCAAAATATACCATGAAATTGCTGCAAAAGTGAGTTGCGGCTAAACGATTTTAGTTAGCTTTCGCCGCCATTAGCATGCGCCTTTTTTCGCCAAACCTCTTCGAATATGAGTGACGAAGTCTTCACCCTCTAAATTAGTCAAAAATACTTGTCAACTCTTTTTTCCTCGTACTGTCAGAGAGTGGAATTGTGAGTTGTGTTAAGTTAAAAAACCCAGTTTGATTTCTCATAGAAGAAAATTCCTACACTCTAAACACGAAGTTCAGTTTGGAACACCATATTTTAACATGGTCTTAGATAGGAAGTGTTCTTTTAAGAACATTAATGGAACACGTGGTGTGTTCTGGAACACGTGAGCGATTTGGAACACCTTAAGTGTTCCATTGGAACACTTTACGTGTTCCAAATCGCACGTGGTGGAATGGAACACCTTAAGTGTTCCATTGGAACACTTTACGTGTTCCAAATCGCAGGAAATGGAACACTCAGTGTGTTCCGATAACAGACCAAGTGTTCCATTGATGTTCTTAAAAGAACACATCCTATCTAAGCTCATGTTAAAATACAAGTATTCCAAACTGAACTTCGTGTTTAGAGTGTATTTTGATTGCTAATAGAAGAAAAATCCCAGCTTGATTGCTCACAGAAGAAAAATCATAGTCAATAAAATGTCTTGGTTTGACGAAATTTTGGTTTTGTTGATTGCTGTTGATGTCAGCAAATTCATGTCAAGTTGATGTCAGCGTATGGCCAAAATCATATTCAGTAAGGCCTTTTTCATCAGTTAATTACAGCGCTCTGGGCCCGCCATCATTCTTCGGACATTCTTCGGGCGCCATTCCCCTTTGGAATCAATGGCAGCATAGGCCGCAAAACATCATGACACTCGTGCCAGTCCTCATTTAAAATTTCCTCAATGTACCAGGACGTTGGGTTGACTCTAGAAATTGATACCAGGCGTCGCAAAACCACATGCTTCATGCACCCGTGGAACTGGGGCGAGATCTGAAAACTATTGATCGCTCCTGAGTTGGCCAGGCCTCTGAATTTCGCTCGAATTCGAAAATCGTAAGCATGTAGGCATGTATACACAACTTATCAAAAGTCTTCGGACATTGGAGTTCATGGCAGCATGCGTCGCAAAACATCATGACATCCGTGTGAGGCGTGAAATTGCACCAAGTTCTGTGGAAATCAGATGGCTCCGCTAATAATAAGTCCTTTGTGATATCGCCATATGTTCGAGGACTTTTGATAAGCTCCGTATTGCCGGTGATTATGCGGGGAAAACAACCCCTGCTATTCTCCAAGGTTATGCAACCCACATCATTTTAAATTTTAGATGATTGCATAATAGTTTTGAAATGCAGGCGCAGAATTTAAAATAAACAAATTGCACTCGCGGCAAAACTCTTCAAGCGCAGGAGTTCATTTCTAACGCAGGCACCATTTAGAATTTGTGGCAACATGTGCCGAAAAACCACGACATTTGTGTAACGTGTGAAACTGCAATAATGCCCCTGGAAATTGTTCGTTGTTTTTGACGCAAAGGCTGTCGTCCAGAAGCTCATCCATGCGCAATGGGTACACCGAATCCCGCCTATACCGGGAATATTGTCCGTTTACAGCGTGACTCTATATTGTTGACCATGTAAAGACTCTTTTTATCGGCACGGTACCTATACATACAGGGTGTCCCGTATGTGGTTTGCTAAACCTCGTGGGAAGCTTCCTGTGGCAATACTATGACGAAAATTTAGAATGACTTTTTGTCCTCCGAGGACTTCTGGGACACTCTCAAAAAACATGGGA
>JASGXE010014725.1:0-11632 GCA_030068105.1 Sinentomon sp. SZTP_YWyxl
TTGTAATTGTAATTGTAATTGTAATTGTAATTGTAATTGTAATTGTAATTGTAATTGTAATTGTAATTGTAATTGTAATTGTAATTGTAATTGTAATGTATTGTAATTGTAATTGTAATTGTAATTGTCTTGTAATGTAATTGTAATTGTAATTGTAATTGTAATTGTAATTGTAATTGTAATTGTAATTGTAATTGTAATTGTAATTGTAATTGTAATTGTAATTGTAATTGTGATTGTAATTGTACTTGTAATTCGTTTACGATATAAATGCAAACATGACAGCGTGAATGGGAAATCAAAAAAGATCAGCAATAATTTACAGGCAAACATTTACAAGATAAATTAATCAATGCACAGACTGTGTGACCGAGCCCGTAAAATTTTTGAGGATCAGTGAGTCATTGGGGAGGGAATTCCACTCCCGAATTGTTCTGTTAAAGAAGGATTTAAAATGCGTATTGAGCTTCAAAATGGGTACAGTAAATTTGTATGGATGAGAACGGCTGTTAGTGAAAGGGTTGGCTTGTATTTCGTCCGGTATAGAAAGAAGCAGCGAACCTCTAAGAATCTTTTTAAGTGTATAAAGCCGTCTCATCAATCTCCTCTGTTGGAGAGGCAAAAGACCTAATTCGTTAAGCATCCTTGTAACACTGGATGTGTACCCATAATCATTCATAATGAACCTAGCTGCACTTCTCTGTACCTTTTCGAGAGCCTCAATATGGCTCACCAAAAATGGGTCCCATGCACAGCTAGCATATTCAAGAATCGGGAGTACTGACACTTTGTAAGCCATTAGCTTGACACTTTTTTCTGCATGAGAGAGGTTGCGCCGAATTGCCCCCAAAGCTGCTATGGCCTTATTGACAACCCTACTAATGTGCTCATTCCAATTCAGAGTCCTGGATAATGTGACCCCCAAGTATTTAAATGAGGACACGCGAGATATTGACACCCCGTACAGCAAGTACAGACGATTTGGTAAATTGTTGCCATCAGGTCTGAGGGTTCTGATAAATGTCATTGAGGCACATTTTTCCACATTAATCTTCATTTTCCAATCGTTACACTAGTTCTGAATTTTGAAAAGGTCTGTCTGTAAAACTACCTGGGACTCATGGTCAAGATAAGGCAAGTAAATCACTAAATCATCGGCAAATAGCCGAGATACACAACTTAAACCATTCAAAATGTCATTAATGAAAAGAAGGAAGAGCAGTGGACCAAGCGAACTACCTTGAGGCACTCCCGATGACAAAACTAAGGCTTCATCGGATAAAGTGCCATCAACCGAAACAAAGGCACGTCTATTGGTCAGATAGGATTCCAAAAGCGAGATCAAGGGAACAGGTACATCGGCGATACTCAGCTTTCTTAAGAGAAGTTTGTGATCAAGTCTATCAAATGCCTTTTCAAAATCAATAAAAACAGCATCCATCTGCTCTTTTCTCTCAAGGCTATGAGAAATATCATGGCAAAATCCAATGAGCTGAGTTTCACAAGATTTTTTGCTCTGAAAACCATGCTGGCTGGGATGAATTATGCCTTGACTTAGTGCATAGTCGGAAAGTGCTGTGCAAAGAAATGATTATAAAGCTCTAAATGCCATAAAATTATATACGAGTAAGTCATAAATCGTAGGTCAATAATGCCAACATCTTGACGACATTGGCCTCCAAAGAGGATTTTCAATCTCTCTGACCCGGTATCGGATTTGATCGGGATGAGAAGGCTTCTAGTTTTGCAGCTCTGATTCTGATGATACCATTTCGGTGGCCCGTGACTTGCAAGTTGTCGCCTTATAATTTATATGATCATTCCAGTGTAATGAATCTTATCGCGTGAAATCTAAACTCTCTAGGAATATCTCAATTGGATATGATTTCTGATGTTGTGAAGCATAAACGGTGAACTATATTTTGCACTATGAGTGGATGTAAAACACAGACGGAAACACAAAACACAAAAACCAGTGTTCGAGCACACCCCACAAACGCTACACCACAACATATTCGAACACCTATAGCGTCAAGGGTAAGTCCTAGGACCGCGCCCCCAATCCAACTCCTAGTACCGCAGCAGCGCACCAATCGAAAAGGTCGAACTCGACTGAGCCGAGCAACTCCAAGCTCAAAAGGATCACTCCTTAAAGCTATCAAAAAAGGAACATCCCTGGCACCGGCACCCAGCGCCGCCTCCGACACCTAGTGCCACACCCCAACGTCGAACGAGCACCGAAAAACAACACCCCAAAATTGCTCGCGAACAGAAAGCTCGAGAGAAAGATTTGAGATCAACACTTCGCTCGAGACAACCAAGAGAAAAGGCATGCTGACAAGAAGAGTCGGGCCCTAGAGCGCAATTTAGAGAGCAAGAGAGAGAGCGAAAAGGACAGCGGAAGAACGCGCGAGTGAAAAGAGCACCCAAAGGAGCGCAGGTAAGAAACCCTGCATCGATAGCTTGGTATGCAAACGAAACAAGGAGAGCAACCCAGAAGATTTTATAAAAAGGAGGACGCTACCATAACATCTTTCAGTTTGCATACTCGTTTCAAAGGCAGCGCAACACACAATGGCCTTTATTTCACACGGATTTGATCAGATAGAGAGTCTGCTGTTTACTCTCGTCTCGATCGAACGATTATTTACGACGTTAGTTTTACGACGTAGCCGGAAAATTATATTGCTCTCGCAGCGGTATGTTTTTTGCTACTTATAGTCGTGGTACTGACGTGAACTCTATCGGTTCAATTTTATAATCGGATCGAGGGAACTACTCTCGATCAGAATACCACGAAGACAACAACGACGATCACTTGTTGTCATCATATCGGTCACAAACAGAACATCCTTGCGATGTGTTGCACTAATCATTTCATCTCTAGGTATCAGCTCTTGTGATCTTGAACAACACCGAAAGTGAGTCGAAAAGAATCAAATCAACCAACTTATGTGATATCCAGAAATCAGCAACACCCTCATCGTCGATATCGCTAAATCCAACCCTTCTTCAGTGGAATAGATTAGCGAGCTATAATAGATGGATTGCGGGACAGTTTAAACCGATTCCCGTCGGCAAGAACGTTGATTGTTCGGCATCTAAGTACGATATTTCGAGCATAGGGAACGGATGAACGATTCGTTTTGTTCGCGATGAAGAAATCAACGCGAAGCTTCTCGAAATACGGGAAGGCAGTCGATCTGTAGCAAATGACACTAATACTAGTCATCCTGTTCGTATATTCATGGACGCGGTAAGTTGATTTCGTGTCTACTCTCTCCTCCATTGGATAAATAATCATTACGATAATGGCTGCAAATAAGGATCTACAACATGTTCAGATCAATATTCCGCGATCGGAGGAGAAGAAGGAGCAGGAGAGCGGGTCTGCACTTGTAAAGAAGAGAATTGAAGATCTAGCAGCTCAAATCCACCACGAGCCGAAAGAAGTCGGCAGTCTCTGAGGACAATATCCCTTGCTCCTTAGAATCGGACAGTCCGCCCTCAAAGCGTTGACATCCCAATTCGTCGTTCCTTGGTGAAGATTAGTTAAGCACCCAGGACACCTACACCCTTCACAGACCAGCTCGTTACAAATTCCCGAGGAACAAGGCGTTAGCTCGCGGGATAGACAATCAATGGCAGATAGATCTTGCGGACTTGCAAAGCATTTCCAAACACAATAAAGGAATCAAGTACCTACTGATGGTTGTCGATGTTTTCTCGAGATACGCCTGGTCGGAGCCGATGAAATCGAAAAGACCGAGCGACGTCGTTCGTTGCTTCGAGTCCGTGCTGAAACGCGCTGCTCCGAGAAAACCGAGGAAAGTGGCGAGCGATCTCGGTGGAGAATTCATCAACAAAATCTTTCAAGACTATTTGCAAGATAAAAGCATCTACTTTTTCTCGATATATAGAGATAAGAAACCGGCTATCATCTAACGTCTAAATGAGATCATAAAAGAACGTCTCTGGCGCTACTTTAATCGTTTCAACACTTTCACTTATTTGAAAATCTTGCCCGACATCGTGAATTCGTACAATAACAGCGTTCACAGAAACATCGGTTGTCCACCGGCAAAAGGCACCATCGGTCGTGTGGAAAATCTCGTTCGAAAATATCAGTACGGCGTGGAAGCCTCGATTGTTGACGCAGTAAAGGGAGACAATAGTACTCCACCACAAAATATCGAGTCGGCGATTCCGTGAGGATAAGCAATATCCAACAGAATCCGTTTGCCGTACCACTTTCCCGATACTTGGGAAAGTGGTCCGAGGAAATATTCAAAATCACAGCGGTGAAAACCACTCATACTAGACCGACGTATAAGTTGGTCTACTTGTCCGGACAAGAGACTATAAAAGGTTCGTTATACGACGAAGAACTTCAGAAGGTGCCAGACGTTAACGAAGAGAAACTGTTTGCCGTGGAGAAAGTGCTCGCCAAGAAGAAAATATCAGATGTGCAACTCGTCCTAGTGAAGTGGGGAGATTACCTATCGTCAGCAAACACCTGGATAAAGAGTAGCGAATTGAAGAGAATACAGATAGATAGATAGAGAGATGCCCGACGATTTTTTCTTCGTCCTGCCGGGCACAGCAAGTAGCGGCATCAACAAACGGAACAATCAGTCCAATTATAGTACCACACTCGCACAAGCGATAAGTCTGGTAATCGAGTACCAGCAAAAACGAACCGGGAGTTGGTTGGGAGGTAGCCCAATTTATCTGACACGGACGTAGGATAATGTGAATAGCGATAACAACAAATTTCACATTCATCATCCGATAAGAAAAGTGTCCACGAAGATTCAACCCACAAGTCTATTCGAAAATCCTGTGGAATTAGTGTTTGGGTTTCCCGGACGTGCAACGACACCCGTCATCGCTCAGCTTATAGATAACGCGATTCCAGCTAAAGTCAAGAAGCATCTTGCCATAGCCTCCAACATGGAAGCTACCGTGCTAACGTTCGAATTGAAAACTCCATCGAGAATTACATTTGACCCCGACCCAAGCGCACAGGAAGAGTTCTGGTCAAAGATCATACAATCTTCTAAATTAGCGAAGGAAGGGCTTACTGAGGCTTCGGCGATCAAGACACATCTGCTATCGTTTCCCGATTTCAGACCGCGAAGGTTCTTCATCGAACCCCACATAGAGACACAAACCAAGACGATCGAAGAAGAAAGGACTGCCACAACCATAAAAAAGTCAGCATCCCTAAAAAGGAACATCCCTGGTACCGGCACCCAGCGCCGCCTCCGACACCTAGTGCCACACCCCAACGTCGGACGAGCACCGAAAAACAACACCCCAAAATTGCTCGCGAACAGAAAGCTCGAGAGAAAGATTTGAGATCAACACTTCGCTCGAGACAACCAAGAGAAAAGGCATGCTGACAAGAAGAGTCGGGCCCTAGAGCGCAATTTAGAGAGCAAGAGAGAGAGCGAAAAGTCCAGCGGAAGAACGCGCGAGGGAAAAGAGCACCCAAAGGAGCGCAGGTAAGAAACCCTGCATCGATAGCTTGGTATGCAAACGAAACAAGGAGAGAAACCCAGAAGATTTTATAAAAAGGAGGACGCTACCATAACATCTTTCAGTTTGCGTACTCGTTTCAAAGGCAGCGCAACACACAACGGCCTTTATTTCACACGGATTTGATCAGATGGAGAGTCTGCTGTTTACTCTCGTCTCGATCGAACGATTATTTACGACGTTAGTTTTCCGACGTAGCCGGAAAATTATATTGCTCTCGCAGCGGTATGTTTTTTGCTACTTATAGTCGTGGTACTGACGTGAACTCTATCGGTTCAATTTTATAATCGGATCGAGGGAACTTCTCTCGATCAGAATACCACGAAGACAACAACGACGATCTCTTGTTGTCATCATATCGGTCACAAGCAGAACATCCTTGCGATGTGTTGCACTAATCATTTCATCTCTAGGTATCAGCTCTTGTGATCTTGAACAACACCGAAAGTGAGTCGAAAAGAATCAAATCAACCAACTTATGTGATATCCAGAAATCAGCAACACCCTCATCGTCGATATCGCTAAATCCAACCCTTCTTCAGTGGCATAGATTAGCGAGCTATAATAGATGGATTGCGGGACAGTTTAAACCGATTCCCGTCGGCAAGAACGTTGATTGTTCGGCATCTAAGTACGATATTTCGAGCATCGGGAACGGATGAACGATTCGTTTTGTTCGCGATGAAGAAATCAACGCCAAGCTTCTCGAAATACGGGAAGGCAGTCGATCTGTAGCAAATGACACTAATACTAGTCATCCTGTTCGTATATTCATGGACGCGGTAAGTTGATTTCGTGTCTACTCTCTCCTCCATTGGATAAATAATCATTACGATAATGGCTGCAAATAAGGATCTACAACATGTTCAGATCAATATTCCGCGATCGGAGGAGAAGAAGGAGCAGGAGAGCGGGTCTGCTCTTGTAAAGAAGAGAATTGAAGATCTAGCAGCTCAAATCCACCACGAGCCGAAAAGTCGGCAGTCTCCGAGGACAATATCCCCTGCTCCTTAGAATCGGACAGTCCGCCCTCCAAGCGTTGACATCCCAATTCGTCGTTCTTGGTGAAGTTAGTTAAGCACCCAGGACACCTACACCCTTCACAGACCAGCTCGTTACAATTCCGAGGAACAAGGCGTTAGCTCGTGGGATAGACAATCAATGGCAGATAGATCTTGCGGACTTGCAAAGCATTTCCAAACACAATAAAGGAATCAAGTACCTACTGATGGTTTGTCGATGTTTTCTCGAGATACGCCTGGTCGGAGCCGATGAAATCGAAAAGACCGAGCGACGTCGTTCGTTGCTTCGAGTCCGTGTTGAAACGCGCTGCTCCGAGAAAACCGAGGAAAGTGGCGAGCGATCTCGGTGGAGAATTCATCAACAAAATCTTTCAAGACTATTTGCAAGATAAAAGCATCTACTTTTTCTCGATATATAGAGATAAGAAACCGGCTATCATCTAACGTCTAAATGAGATCATAAAAGAACGTCTCTGGCGCTACTTTAATCGTTTCAACACTTTCACTTATTTGAAAATCTTGCCCGACATCGTGAATTCGTACAATAACAGCGTTCACAGAAACATCGGTTGTCCACCGGCAAAAGGCACCGTCGGTCGTGTGGAAAATCTCGTTCGAAAATATCAGTACGGCGTGGAAGCCTCGATTGTTGACGCAGTAAAGGGAGACAATAGTACTCCACCACAAAATATCGAGTCGGCGATTCCGTGAGGATAAATCAATCCAACGAATCCGTTTTGCCGTACCACTTTCCCGATACTTGGGAAAGTGGTCCGAGGAAATATTCAAAATCACAGCAGTGAAAACCACTCATACTAGACCCGACGTATAATTGGTCTACTTGTCCGGACAAGAGACTATAAAAGGTTCGTTATACGACGAAGAACTTCAGAAGGTGCCAGACGTTAACGAAGAGAAACTGTTTGCCGTGGAGAAAGTGCTCGCCAAGAAGAAAATATCAGATGTGCAACTCGTCCTAGTGAAGTGGGGAGATTACCTATCGTCATCAAACACCTGGATAAAGAGTAGCGAATTGAAGAGAATACAGATAGATAGATAGAGAGATGCCCGACGATTTTTTCTTCGTCCTGCCGAGCACAGCAAGTAGCGGCATCAACAAACGGAACAATCAGTCCAATTATAGTACCACACTCGCACAAGCGATAAGTCTGGTAATCGAGTACCAGCAAAAACGAACCGGGAGTTGGTTGGGAGGTAGCCCAATTTATCTGACACGGACGTAGGATAATGTGAATAGCGATAACAACAAATTTCACATTCATCATCCGATAAGAAAAGTGTCCACGAAGATTCAACCCACAAGTCTATTCGAAAATCCTGTGGAATTAGTGTTTGGGTTTCCCGGACGTGCAACGACACCCGTCATCGCTCAGCTTATGGATAACGCGATTCCAGCTAAAGTCAAGAAGCATCTTGCCATAGCCTCCAACATGGAAGCTACCGTGCTAACGTTCGAATTGAAAACTCCATCGAGAATTACGTTTGACCCCGACCCAATCGCACAGGAAGAGTTCTGGTCAAAGATCATACAATCTTCTAAATTAGCGAAGGAAGGGCTTACTGAGGCTACGGCGATCAAGACACATCTGCTATCGTTTCCCGATTTCAGACTGCGAAGGTTCTTCATCGAACCCCACATAGAGACACAAACCAAGACGATCGAAGAAGAAAGGACTGCCACAACCATAAAAAAGTCAGCATCCCTAACGGCAATTACGATAGCGTTAAAGAACTGATAAAAGCGATGCAAGATGAGATTCCGCAGCACTTTCGTCTTCAAGGAAAAACCGCCGAATAGTAGCTTTCTGCAAATCAAAGAGGCTCAACTGTTCGGTGTGAGATTGCCAAATCACAGCACGGGGACGGATCTAGGTGCGATACTAGGCTTTCAATCGTCCAACTGCAATATCGCTCAGCCTCTCAAGGGAGTCAGTATCCGGTCGACCTCGACCGAGGTATCCACGGTATTTACGTCTTCTCGGAATCCTTTCCCAAATAGGCGGCGATTATCAAGCTCCGCTGCTCCGTGTCATATCACCAGCGAGGCAGCACCTGGAAGATGTAATCTCCTACCAGCTCCTCAGACCCTACTATCTGCCGCTAGCTGGTCACTGGTTCGAGACGATCACGATCAATATAAGGACGGATTCTGGCGATTTCTTACCGTTCAAGTTTGGTAAGACCTTGTGTAAACTGCATTTTCGAGAGTGACGTTCTTCCAACCAATAGTAAGTAATCCTCAGAAGAATCACCGCCATGCGTCAATCATTTTCGGCAGTGTACCCGTTTCAACAACAACAGTATCGTCGGTACTACGTCGGTCAGTTCGGCGGAGCGGGCATTCCGCAATTTCGAGGACCTGTGTACCAGTGATGAGCTTGATTGGGAAGAATATTCTCCGCAATCGCTAGAGGAATCAGTAGTCTGCAAAAGTTGGTTAAAACCTACGCTAAGCTACACGGCAAACAGGCTCTATCGACAGGTGCGCAGATTGCTAGAGATTACGCATCCACCGAAGACGCCGAAGCTGGTCGTAATCAGTTATCAACATCCACTCGAAGATGGTTGAGAAAGGGTACAGGAGAGCTTCTCAAAGGCACAGGCTCCAGACTAAAACAAAAGAGCCAGAGTGAAGGTCGTCGAAAAAGAAGAAGCGCAACAGGATTTCACGTTCTTCCTATAAAAAGGAGGAAGATAACCGGTAAGAGCAAATTCGCATCGAGTTTTCGATGCAGACACATCTCGTCAAGCGATAAGAAGAGGAGCAGCATCAGATGTGGAAGAAGCAGAAGAAAAAGAGGAATAGCGGTACTCGATAGGTTGGTATATTTTCCTCATCCTAAGTTCACCACTCGTCATCATGACAACCGATGTTCATCATCACTCGGACGACTGCGCTCACTCAGAGCTCGATCTCTTAACAGTGCCTCCAACTCTGACTCAGATCGAAAAGACTAGTAGCACCGTTATGTACCTGCCTATAGCTTCGATACAGGATAGACCAACGCTAGAGTTCTTCGTCAGCGGATCCGGCGAAGAGTACATCGATTTGAGCCGGCCGACTCTCAACGTGCAGGAAAAAATCGTCCACGCGGCGGATGGGCGAGCGTTGATCCTGTCAGAGGTATGTCGCTCCTGTCAATAATTTCCTTTACAGTCTATTCTCTCAAGTGGACGTATTTCTAAACGATCGCCTGATTAATGTCAGCAACGATTTATCCCTACCGTGCTTACATGGAAACTCTGCTCAATTACGGTCGAGATGCAAAAACTGGTCAGCTAACATGTGCGCTATGGTATAAAGACACCGCGGGAGAGATGTACAACAAGACAGTCTACCACCATCGCAGCAACAATACAGACGAGCAGAAAATCAACTTCGACCGAAGATGAGAGCGGTGAAACCTCCGCAGCGTCGACTGCAGACGAGGAGGGCAGCGGCGTCGTCAATTGGGGGTTCTACAAGAGACTCAACTTCGTTAAGAAAAACAAAACAATCGATCTCGCTGGTCCTCTATTTTTGGATTTTTTCAACCAACCGAAGTATCTACTGAGTAACGTCAACCTCAATCTCAGAATGATACGCACTCAAGACTCTTTTTCCCTGATCTATTCAGGAGCAGATTCGAACAAGTACAAGGTGACATTGGTCGGAGCTTCGTTACTCGTCCACAAGATCAAACTCCAGCCGTCTGTCCTACTCGCTCACGAAAACATTCTCCTCGCTAGCAAGACCCACACCGTTCGATATCAGTTGAATAGAGTGGTCAGCAAAGTGTTCTCGATTCCGGCAGGACTAACGAGCGTCAACCGAGACAACTTGGTGATTGGCCAGCTACCTACTCGCGTCGTCGTGGGTCTCGTGGACTCGGAAGCGGCGAGCGGAAACAACAAGAGCAATCCTTTGAATTTCGATAATTTCGGTGTGAATTACCTAGTTTTGTTCGCCGACGGAGAACCGTTTCCATCCAAACCTCTTACACATGACTATAAGAACGGAAACTACCTGGAAGCATATCTAACCCTCTTCGAAGGATTGGATACTTGGCGTAGCATTACCGGCAACGATATTAGTCGAGAAGAGTATCCGAACGCTCTCTACGTTTTTAATCTCTCATCAAACTAACATGGTAACTCGGCCGGCTTCAATGATTTCAATCCGCGGAGATCGGATTCTGACGTTAGAATTTTGACACATCTCTGGGCTTGACAGGAAAGGAGATATCCTTCCACTGCAGACGATACTCCAACCTGAGATACTTGACGATTCGTACTTTTTTGCGTGACTGCGGAAATATCGCTGCCAGAAGATAACACTGGCACATTTCTGATCGCTAAAATTCTGAACGTTTATCAGGTACATCGAATTGTGAAGTTTCGGTGGCAGGGGAAAATAGCTGCCGCCACTACCACTACCTGAAGAGATGCTGCTGCTGTCGCTGCTAAGCAGGGGGTGGTTTGCGATGCCTTCGAGATTTATCCTCAACACACGATCCAATACCCAATTCGATTATTGATCGAGAAAGTCAGTGAATCCCTTGAGTAGCTTGTCGATTACCTCTTTTAGTTGAGATTTCAAGCTATATGCCGCGGTTAACACCATACACTTACTTCGATGCCAGGCTTGGATCCTCTCTTCGCCGTTTATATCTCTTCGGTATTGTATTTCGCTTTCGTATCAAAACTTTATGTTGTCGTTGCAGAGTTCATATCTTTCTTCGCCATGCTCTGAGTACACGATGAGTGAGCGAGGCCGCGCTTTGCGGAGATACAAGCAGGACTCTGGAATCGGCTATGTCGAGGCAGTAGAGCTCCGCCGCTTTGTTGAAACACTCCTCGACCGGAACAGCGCCTTGAATTCCGAGCTGACGTCGAGATGATGGACGGTCTCCTGCGGATGTGCTGGTTGCGGAACGGCCGGAAGTTCTGCATACATTCTCATGTCGAAGACGATTGTGGTAGCTGGTGAATTTCCTGGCGCAATCGGGGCAACAATGAACACTGGCAAGATTAAAGTGGAGATCGACGGGAGTACAAAAATTAACGTT